>BMAO01016014.1:0-15385 GCA_019973975.1 Trichonephila clavata
TTCAATTTACTATCTTAAAAATATTTTGTATAGTGATCTTTATGTGAAGAAAAATATGAAAAAGTTTCTCGTAAAACACATTAAAATTTTTTTTAACACAAAATAAATACTTTTCTACTTACAAAACATTTTTCAGAACTCTCCATATTTATAGGTTAAGCCTTATTTAGCTTCATTTTTAGCTAATTTTGACTTTTTTTTGGCTTTTTGCTGTTTTTCTGGAGAGTTTTGTTGAGGTAATGACTGGCGTTTTGATTTTTGAATACGTTCTGTGTCAATTCCCATGTAGTTTTTAAGTATCATTGGATCAATTACCATACCTAAATAATTAAATACATGCAACAGTCCTAAATAACCTGAATTATATAATAGGACAGCAATGTGTGAACCCAAAATCAAAGTTTTCTTGTGAACAAAAATTTCTTTTGGTAAAATAGACCATAATACATTATTAAAACTTTCATTATTATTTTGGGTCATGCCATGGAGGCATTTTTTTAACAAATCTTTATCACAGATTGCTAAGTAAGTGGGCTTTATCACTTTAATAACTGAATTTGAAAGGCCTGTTGTTTTGTCTATGTGTACTTTTTCATCGCATAATGCTCGTTTATACTTGCACCATCTGTCTTTCTTTGTAGGACATTGCCCATGCATGGGATTTTGATTGCTAGAGCAGCAGTGAAAGAAAACAGCTATTACAGCAGATTGCATTTTTTCGAGACATCCAACATTGCTACGGATGGCAATCCCGTAATAGTTCTGCAGTTTATCGATAAATTTATCAGTTAGTTTGCCCTTTCCACCAAGTCCTTTGGTGTTCTTTTTTAGTTTCCTTAGAAGTGAGCCTACTCTTTTTGGTATATGACCTATACATTCGAGTTTTGAGACCCTGTTTTCCCCATATATATTCTTTACTTGTAAAAAGCCTTGGAATCCCCATCACCATAGTACTCGGTGTACTGCAAGTCTCGTTTTATCAATGATCTTTCAAAAATTCTGAAAGCTCCAACAGCTTCCATATTTCTTGAGGATCCTTTATAGTTTGAGCATTCATGCGCAGATTTCACTTTCATTTCACACATTTTGCAATACTGAGTCATTACTTCCAAATCTGAAATTTTCTCAGTATCTATGGAAATAGCTGAGACACAACCATTAAGCGACATATGGCCTCTCCGCTGCCATGTGCCATCTACTGAAACACCACAATTTGTACTTTTTTTAAATTTCGCACTTCTATTGATGCAGCTTTCATATTTTCTTCAGAACAAAACTGTACTGCTTCCAGCAGTTTGAGTTCATGAGCTCTGAAGGTGTTTTTAGAAATGCAGGGCAAATTTAAAGTACATTAGCAACTTCTTACCAGCTGTGAATCCCCTGCCAATCAATCTCAATCCAAATACCAATAAAGTATTGAGAGTGAATTTTTTATTTTCTTTATGGGTAGAAGTAAAGCCAGTCATGAATCCACAACTGCAAGACACACACAAGTTAGAGCAAAGTCCTTCCCTGGAATATTCTGTTAGTTTCAATCCAGTTGCATAGCATTCCGGACAACACAGATGAAATAATTCCCAATAAAGCTTGGAAATCAATAATTCGATTACCTGTAGAACCATGAAATATAGGTTCAGGCACATCAAAACTGTCATTAGTGCTCAATTTTGCTTCACTTGCAGACGACGCCTTGTTACTGTTTGGTGCTGACTTGGTAAATCTGTTTCCATAAAACCTTCTCTTTCTAGTCACTTTTGATCTAGTTTTCGGCATTTTGAAATTATTCACAATGAAATAAAACGTTAAAATTAAATAAAATAAATGAATAAATTGTAAAAATATCAAAAATAATTAGTAATAAAGAAGAACGCTTTCGAATGAACAATGTAAACAAAGTATAGACGATAATAGTATTGCCATTCAATAAAACAAGCTTGAATTAAAAGAAACAGTTGCCAGATGGAAAAAAAATATTATTAAATAAGTAATGGATACCTTGATCTGTATTTACAATAAGTAATGAATGTTTATCTTGCTTAAAAGTCATGAAAAAGGAGTTCAAACTATTTGTTTACATTTTATGTCTCTTTAAATACCCATTTCCGGTTTTGAAAATTCCATTTCCGGTTTACTAATTAAGCTATAACTTTGCTTCTAAATATCGTAGAACTAAAATAAAGTATTTTTGGAATCTTAAATATATGGGCTATAATATAAAAACATAAAAAAAATTTCGAAAAAATTCACCAAACACACGATTTTAGGGTAGTCACATACCTTAATAATTAACAAACTTGCACGTGCAGTTTCTATTTTAAGCTATAACTCCTATAAATCCAACAAATGATATGTTAAATAACAGGGACATTTTAATATCAAAATAAAAAATGAAATTCTACAAAAGTATAGAACCTAATAAACTAAATTTTTTCACCTTTCCATACAGGGTTCATCTAATTCTTGATTTCTTTGAATAGGAGAAAATTTAGAACGGTATTCTTCCTTAGAATAATGATATGCCTGTATTATATTATTTGATAGTTATTTTACTCTACATACTTTTGTTCATCATCTGTATTAACCCTGCTGTTCTGTTCGTATTTACTACACGTATGTAGCGTTTGGGTCAATATGACCCGATTCAGAAAACTAACCTTTCTTGAAGTAAATGACAGGTGTAATTTAAGAAGTGATTGAAGCAATAGTAATACAATTTTAAAAATACATCTAATAATATATAAAGCATCTATAAAAATAACAGAAAAATATTTGAAATTGATACTTACAATAATAATGTAAAACATCCAAAACAAATAACAGAAAGCCTCTCAAAATTAAAACTTACTTTCATTTACAATTTAAACAATAATATCTTACATGAGTTTTTCAAATGTGACTCTCACACTTGTAGCATAACATATTAGTTCTGTTGTAAAAGCTAGATTATCAGAGCTTGCACCTTCCACGTTTGACACACAATGAAGTATTATCAGCAGATCCCGATAGTATGCTTTCCATTTTTCTCTGTATTCGTTTCACTAATTTTATTGAATCCTTAGTACTTGGTAGGTTTAGCCTTGCTTCGGTGTGTATAAAAATGAGGAATTTCCCCAGTTCTTCCAAGAATAGTCTTCGTATAGTCAATTTGTTTTCGTTCCAATCACTATGTATTGAAGTCCACAGAACAAATGCATTCTACGCAGATGTATCAAGCATGTCATAGAATACTATAACAGGGCAGCTATTTGTTTTTCTTTTCTAAATGTATGTGTTTAGAAGTTTATGAAGAGTATCCACAGTTCCTTTAGTTGAATTATAATCTAAGATCATTAATGGTTTTTTGTTAGTTCTGTTGTGCTAATTTCTTTGCCACGATGCAAAGGGCTCATAAGAATAACATTCTCGTTCTTTTTTGGGATGTAGTTTACAACTGTGTATTGACACATGCATTTATTTGAGCAATTTCTATAATTGTAATTTATTCGTTTAATGAATAAATTTATAATACATTTATAAATTTTTTAAATATGTAATTTCATATTTCGTTTTGATTCATCGTCAAAAATGAAACACAATTATTGCATAAACGCAAACATCATTTATTTCATACATCTGACTTGTTAATTACTAACCAATTGAATTATAATTTCGTTGTAATCCACTAAAATATTTATTTTAATCAATTCAATTGAAACATATGTAACACAGATGTACTTTAACATTTATAAACTATGCAATTACCCAATCAACCGCAAAGCCTTTGTTTCCAAACATTGTCCAAACAAATGTATCGCAATTTCCAAATTTCGATTCCTCTTGCCAGCTGTACATCAGTCTTCGGTGTAAACGCATCACCGAATATTTGATAGGATTATCATTCGTTAGCCCAGCTGAACTGTGAGAAATGAATTATTCATTCCCAAAACTTTTCCGTGCAAGTTTCAAATTCTACCAATTTTATTTTCAGAAGAAGAATATATATTCACACTTCATGCATATCGTTGGCAAAAAAAGAGGGGTGCTCACGTTGTGTTGTTAGTGTCAAACGATAGCCAGTAGAACGAAAAAGTGATTTTTTTAAGTACTAAATCTCGTCTGGAAAGAATCACAGTGATAACGGGAAGGAAATATAACTTTTTTTGTTCGAAAAGCTTTATTTAGAGATTGAATATTAAATTTTTTCTTATTACTTGTGATGAAAATTAGTGAAAAAAATTGTACACACAATTTGCTGTACGAAAGGTTCACAATTAATAGTATTTGCTTTAGATAAAACAATACCTTTTTTATAAAAATTTAAAAAATATACAAGAAAGTAAAATATTTGACAGTTAAAATATATTGGACTGGTTATTACCAGTACGCTTTGCTGGGTCTGTCATAATGTATAACTATTGAATGTTTTAAAATTATTTTTATTTAAGAAATCCTTATTAAGTTTTTTATGCATCTAAAAAAATATATCTGAATAGATTTCGTCTCATGATTTAATGAGGACAATTCTTGGATTTCTAAGACGGAAGCGTATTTATTTTTACATTTCTGTAACATTTCTTTTAGAATCGATTTCTATAAAATCCATTTTTAGATTATATCTATTCAACAGAAAGAACACGTTTGCTGAATTTCAAGCTTGTAAGTCAAATGGTGCAAACTAGCGATAATGCACCTGTGACCCGCCAACCTTTTCTGAGTGACCTGGTCATGGCTTGTTGCACTAAGAAATTCGGTTATTTAGCGTTCAATTCTATCAATCAAGCAATCAAATCTATCAATTTTTCTATCAATATCCTTTTCTTGATTGTAGAATGTAAACAAGGGGCTTGGTCATGGATGGAAGGAAATCGCAATTACCCCATAACTCAGTAAAAATGCATAAAAGTAAATACTTTTAAGTGAGTTTGATAAGCGAGAGGTTAATATAGTATTAAAATAAAGGCTAAAAAGTAGATTTATTCTTTTGATCAATTTTGATTTGATATTATAGTGTTTTTTATTTTATCCTCGTTTTTCCCTAATGGGGCTGCACATTGGTATTTTATCTCTTTTCAGTCCTAGTACATTCCCCAGGAACTGGTATCATTTTTATCGCGGCACCATATAGGCGATACCAATCACCGCAATTAATTTTGACGCTCAATTTGCTCTAGAGGGAGGCACCTGAGCTCTTGACGATGCGAACTTGTACTAGGAATTAATTTCGCCGACAGCACTTAAGCCAAACACTCCAGGGAACTTTTATATGCCGTATAATAATACGATATTGCCGCTGTTGATTTTCGTCATCCTGAAAATTCACCTACTTGGGTCGGGGTCGAACCCGCAACCTTAGGTGCAGAAGGCCATCAAAAAACCAACTACGCCACCAAGCCGGCTATTATCCTCATGTTACGGCCCGCGTTAAACACATGCCATAGGTATGTGACCCGGCAGGAAAAATGTTGAGTACCTCTGGTTTAAGCACACGATTTTTCTTTTCCCTTCGTCCCCGACAATCCTCTTTGAAAATTTATTTTCACAAAACTTATTTTTAATGGATCACTATTCAAGGGAAAAAACATGTTTCTCAGATTTCAAGTTTGTTGATGTAGCAGTTCAAAACCGGGAATTTCTTACAAAAACGCCCCCCCCCCTTTAACCTCGATGTTTACAAAAACCTCTACTCAACAGAAAGAACATGTTTTCAAAATTTCAAGTTTGTTAATCAAAAATTTAAAAAAGATTTTTTCTGTCTATTATGCCCCCATCACCCTCTTCAATCCCCTCTTAGGAATCCCATTCTTACCACATCTTTAATTTACATAATAAACATATTTGCCAAATTTCAAGTCTCTAGATCTTAGTTGAAAACGGGAATTTTTGTCTATAACAACCTCTGCAATCCACCTTGAGGTCGGATTTTCATAAATTCCGCTCTTAGTGGGTTTCTGGTCAACAAAAGGAAGATGCCTGCCAAATTTCATATCTGTAAATCCAATAGTTCCGGAGATTTGTGATGAATGAGTGAGTAGCTTTTCTAATACATGTGTATATATTATTTTTCAATCCTAAAATATTTCTTAAAAGTCTATTGTAATTTAAAATTTAAAATTTGCTATAGATAATGAATATTCTGAATAAATCATTTTTTCGATGAATTACGATAACGTTTTCAGAGAAGGGTATGTCAATGTATTGTTAACTTTTATTTCAGTTATACTCAATGTAATCTGTAAGGTTAACAAATATTTTAATAAAAGAGATTATCAAATCATAAGTCTGTGTGAAATAAAATTCAAATTCTTCTAATTATTTAGCTTGCAATGATGCCTTTAGGGATATTATGGCAATTAATTAAGCCAACTAAACATGTAATTTTTTTTTGCAAACACTTCAGAATATTATTTGCCTTTATCATAGAAAATGATGTCGAAGCAAAGTAAATTTTACTTAGCACATACTGATTTTTTATCTTCTTCCACGTTTTATATCTTTATTTTGAGCGATAAATAGCAAAAATACAGAAAATACAAAAAAAAAAAAACTATTTTTTCTCAACCCTTGTTTCATATTTGAAGAGTTCTCCTTTTTTAAACCCTTGATTGAAATAGATTGTAATTAGTTGCAAAAATTCTTGGTTGTAAGATAGTTTTAGCAAGTAGTAAAAAAAAAAAATACTCTCCCACAAATGGTAACCGATTATAAATAAATTTAAATATGCATTTTAAATGAACAAAAACTCATACAACTTTTAGTACTATCATGTGAATTTGCTTAAGGAAATGTTTTCCATACGATAGAATTAATTTCTTTAAAATGTGCGTAACTCTAGAATAACAGAATAAAATATTAGAAAGAAAAATATATGCAATAGGGTAAAAGAGTAAAAAAAAAAATCCTTAGAAACAAAAATGAGTAGTTCATTTTTTTTATTTAATTCAACGGCGAATTTTGAATTTCCAATTACGAATCGTAACCCGCAGTTGAACAAAATATTGTTATTGCCTTTGAAATTTTCCTCTAGTCTCATTTTCATACGTAAAAGGGAAGTAAATACGAAGTATAATTGAAAAATGTATTTAAGGTATACTGTGAATGTATACTTTAGGATGAAAAAATTGTATCTTGTTAACATATTATTAGTTGAAATTTGAATTTTATTTTATTTCCAGCGAACGGGTGTTGTGGCTAGAATGGTGGCTTACATGTAAAAGAAAATTCCTATTAATAATGCTGAATAGATTTTCAATGTCGGTTAGTTGCCTAATATGGTGACAGGAATAGGTACCCTGAGACCAATCTAGAAGGTTCTAAAGTGGTTATTTAAAAAACATCACTAGAAGAACAAGAATATCATTAAGACTATATTAGGATCACAAGAGAACGAAACTGCATCAGAACAAAAGGACGAAGAATCACGTAATTTTGAATATCGGTAAAGTGACGAGCACGAGAGCACCTCAATTTTTCAAACTACTAGACTTAGTAAACTTGAAGAAGCCTCAACAAATTTAATGGACATTAGCCCCTCTACGGTGGCACCCGAACCCGAATCTGCTATTAAAAAATGACGGTCACGAGTTTCAAACCCTGATCACTAAGGTTCCGTGGGGGTATGAAGACCAAGCAGTCAAGTGTGTATATTTTTGCTGCGATCACATTTTTAATTTACTTATTGCGATATTGTGAAAATGGATTTGTATTGCTATGCTCAATGAGCTTTGAATATGTACTATTGTAATTTATTGCATGCATTAATAATTGCCTGTTAAAGGGAAATTTATTGCATTTACTAAGGAGTTCAAGAGTGAAATTTCTCTTGAGTCCAAAACAGCTTGAAGTTTTCTACAAATTGAAAGGATCCAGCAACAAAGTGATATAAAAGCAAGTTTCTTTCCCTAGTTTATCAACACAGATTCAAAATACGAAAATTTGCAAAATTTTGCACAATTTCTTCATATATTGGAAGATTACCACAAAACAAGTGAGTTTACAATTTCTAAAAATAAATATAAGCAAAATGAAAGAATACCTGTTGACATTAAAGAAAGTGAATAAGGAATAACATTTTTATTAATATTTAGCTTATTGATATACGATCCATACCAAATACTTTTGATTGAGTTACTTATAAAATTTAGATATCTTCATGATTCTTCAATATTTTGTACTCAAAATTTGCATATTTCAATTGAATATAATTCTGAAGAAGAAAAAATGACTTGCTCTTGATCGAAGCACCGAAAGGATTCCAAACGATTTTACTCATTATATTACTCCCATTTGCCTTTAAAATTTCTCTCACTTTTTAAACCAAAATATATAAGTAGTTTTTCCCCTAACCTTTCTTTTTAAATATATATATATATAGCATTTTTTTGTAAGAAGGGATTTTTTCTCTCAGTTCTCGTATATATATATTAAAGCTCTTTGTCCGTTATTTAAATCTGATGCTTCGGGTTTTAAGCGGATTTCTTTTCCTGTGTAGTTTTTTTTCAAAGTCCCGATTTTTTATTTTATTGTTTGCATTTTTCGTCTGATTTGTTATTTAGGATCTGAAGTAACATCTGCTCTCACATTGATACTAACAATTATCATAACTACTAAACTAATTTTTGTAATATAATACTTTATTATTCTTATCTTGCTCGAAAAAAATATTCCACCTCTTTAATTTTAGAAAATGAGTACTTGGGGAATTATACTATTATAATAGTAGAGGGTGGTTCTTATGTAATTTATTTTTTTCTTTCAAAAGTTTATGTTTTAAATTTTAAAAGTAGTTATTTAAAGTTGTGATAATATCTAGGATATCATTAACGTTTCATTTTTAAAAATTAGATTTTTTTCCTATTTTTTTAGAGTTTTTTTAGAGAGAAATTTCTTTTTTATGCTACCCATGGTAAGCATTTTTCTTGTACGTAATTCTTTTTTCCAAGGTTTCAATGCTTTAAAAAAATAAGGTAATTTAAAATAGATTTCTGATTAAACGTATTGGCAAATGGAATATCAGAATTTATCGTAACAAATGTCTTTCTAGACTTAAAAAGGAAATGTTATGCTTATTTTTTTTCTAAATCATATTTCTATTGTTATTTATTACGTTTGCATAATATGCTTGCACCTTTCCCGTAACCCTAATTTTACTCTTCGAAGAGCGACGTTTATTTTCCGGCCATTAATTTAACGTACAGTGTTACATGTTGGTATGAATATTATTATAGTTATATATATTTATTTAAATATTACTTAACTTTGAATATTAAAAACAATAGCTGCTAATTTAAAAGCATAACATTAAAATTTTTTGTTTAAATTATTTTGATAAAATTCATATTCAAAATTCACCACATGATCAGCTGTAGAATTATTTTGTTTACCAGTGGTTTGAAATTTTCTTTGTAAATTCTCTCTACAATATAATTTCAAAATTTATATTAGTATTTTAACTATTTGATATGAGAATATCTTGCATTCTGTTTTTAACTTTTTTTGTAATTTTAGTTTTTATTTAAGATCTTTTAATTTAAGTGATAATTTTTTCAATTGCTCATAAAATATATAACTATGATATTACTATATATTGTGAATATTTAAATCCGAAAACCGACATTAGGTTTCTGTAAAAAACAGTTTGCATATTTTACTTATATTTTTAAAAATTGTATAGTATTGATTTTGAAATGAATAACACCTAAAACGGAAAACATCATATGCTTTTGCTTTTATCAATGCATATTTCACATTGTACACATATATTTAAAATATCTGTGATAATTATTATTACTGCATCATAAATAATAAGATTCAATTTAATTTTATTATTCTATTGTGTTGCTGCTAAGAAACAGAAATCTGTTAATCAGCAGATTAACTAGGTAATCTGCAAATTCACTAGTGTAATCCGCTAAAGGGCGGGGAATTGATTCATTTCTCAAAATGCTTTGATAATCTGCTAATTACCATCAATGCACATGTTTAAGTTAAAAATAGATATTTAATGGAACAACGACAACATTTCTGTATGCTTAAATTAAATATTATTTATTTTTTGATATTTAAAAAATCAAGCTAATACAATTGAACATTAAATACATCAACTGATCAGATGAATCATCAATAAATGGAAAAACTACAATAAAAACATTAAAATATTCTAAAATACTATTGCAATTAATGCCATTGACATAATGATATATTTTTTTATATCTAAAGAATCACGTTAATACAATCAAGCAAACAACAAATTAGTTGATACAATCAACCACCAATCAATTGAAAAATACAACACAAAAAATCAAACGGTTTAATATATTGTGGCAGTTAAGGAATGTGTAACATATGATAAAATTATGCTTAATTGTTAGTGCAGTCCAAAGGTTGCTGGCACTTTAAATTGCATAGCAATTGGTTGCTATATCTGTCTGTGCAGCTATACTTTGTTACATTGGAACTTTTAACATTTAATTTGTTTTCAGAGGATACTGTTCATTATAACTAAATTTATTATAAATTAATTCAATGAGTCTTTTGTTGAATACATTTATGGCCTCTTCCACTCTGTTTCTATATGTTTAGGGTAAATGTTTTGGGGAGGAATCCCTGTTAAACCAAAATTTCTAGCAGAAAGGAAATGAGAGGAAGAAACTTTTGAACTCTCTTTAACGATACGGAAAGCGTTAATGTAAAAATTACTTAACTAAAAAGTGGAAAAATCATGATTCCATACTTTAAAGAGCCTACTCTGTTTATCTGCAAATTAGCTAAATAATCTGCATAATTACGTCTTTCGAGTTTTAACAGTAAAATATAGACTGAAAATCTGAATATTACTTTTAATTAGATACTAATTGTCTGTTTCTTCTCAAAATACTTTGGAAAATAGATCTAATAAAGCAAATAAATATTTAGACCTGAGTTTTTAAAGGAATAATTTAAACACATTTCAAAATAACTAAATTTTCTCAAAAAGTCTTGACTTATAAAACTACAGAAAAACAATGATTTCGTTTATGTATCTTTTGTTCAAATCTACAAAAAAATAAAATTCAATAGAAGAAATTAGAAATAGTATAGGACATTAATTCAATACTATCTCTTCTGTCGTGTAATCTATTTTTGTTTTTAGTGACTGCACTAAAAATATTATATCAAGTTAAAAAAAGGATTTTAAATTTAAATTGTTTGATAAAACATCAGAATATTCTATTCCATGGAACAACAGTATCGGCAAAACATGTTACTTACAAAGTAACCGAAGCTATGTGTGACGATTTTTCCGATTACCATTTTGAAAATAAATGATTTTCGATATAGAAAATTTCGGTAGTGCTGGCAAAACCAATTTCGATGCATGGAGGGAAAAGTTTTGAGGCAGAGCTCTACACGTAGATGAAACTATTTATCTCGAGGGATCGATTGTTTCCATTATCCGAAATGCTAAACAACAATAGAGTGTGTTCGATCATTTGAACAAGCTTCAATGAACTTTTTCGATTGATTCGAAGAAAATATTTTTTGAAGGATTCATTTGTTGCCATATGCAATAGAGTAATAAACTGGTCTCAAATAATGAGTTTTTCCCCTAGGTTCGGTTTGAGGTATTTTTCTATATAAATATGAGACTGTTATTTGGAATAGAATGAAATTTTCTTCTGCAAATTTTCTTGGAATAAATATATAAACATGAAGATTTAGGAATTGGTAAATCATGACTAGGGGAGAAGAAGAGTTTTTAATTGACAAACATCTCAGCCATTTTTCTTTCGTTCATTATATTATTTAACTAAAATTACAATTTCCAAAATCTAGATTTCAAACATAGTGTTTTCTTTTATTTTTTGAAAAAAATATTACAATTGGTTAATGTTAAAATATACTTTAATTTTAATAATAGATATTTAGACATAGTATAGATTTGTTAAGTTTAATAAAACATCAAAATGATTGAAACTTTTAAACGACTTTTATCTATTATAATTGTTGCCCCACTAAAATAAAATTATTTATTGGTATATTGATTCCAAAATACATTAGTGTATCATTTCAGTAATTTCTAAGCTTTTGTTAAGATTTCAAGTTAGATTTATTATTTACATAATATGAAATTATAAATAATTACAAATTAAGCTACTTTTAACTGACACCATACTTAAAGTTGAAATTTTATAATTCATCGTTAGATAAATCATATCAAAACATTTTAAAGAAAAATTATCTCATTCTGTTCATAAGTCACTAAAAGTCATATTTTTTATTTAAAAAATCTCGACTTAAGTTTTTATTAAAATAATCGTGATTAATTGATGATTTCCTCTTAAATTTATAAATTTGCATGAATTATTTAAAATCCTAATCTGTTAAGTCTTCCTAAGAATTTAATACGTAAGTAAAGAGAAGTGCTTGTAATCAACCTGTATTTAGTGAGATTATTTTAATTTCCTAGATTCATTGTAAGGTATCCGACTACCCTAAAATTGTGAAGTTTGCCAAAAAATTGAAAAAAAAAAATCTTATGATTTTTTTTATACGCCATCTTATTAGCTTTATAAAAATACCAAGTTTATCATTTTCCTTTCACTAGAACAATAACTACAAGTGTTTTAGTAAAAGTAGATGGCATTACTTTGAGCAAGATATGTCACACTTTAAAACGCGTTTTACTCGAAATGTGATTTTTTGAAAATAATCAAACAAGGTCAACGATTGCTCAAAAGGTTTTGAAAATAATTTACTGAAATTTTTTGTGTAAGTTCTGTATAATAGTAGAAATGTTTTGACTTTCAGATTTATCAATCACTGTTTATTAAAAAATTTACAGTCCCTTATGTGAATATAATCACTGTCTTTTTAAGAATTTTCATATAGTAACTAAGATAAGGTGCTCTAGTTTTTGAAAAAAATTAAAATATCTCTTATATATATATATGTAATGACTTCTTCTAACTCTCCTTAACTGTACCCCTTGAAATTATTTCCTAGTCTTTCACCTAAGACTGTTATAATCTTAATTTAATTGTACGAGCGCATAATCTTAATCTAATTGCTCCCGCGCATTTGCAGCCAATCACGACTCATAAAAAGAGTCGTACGACCTTCACCGCCAGTATAAAACTCTGAACACACGGTTACGCTCGCTTCTTCTCTCTTTGTGCTTTTGTCTGTTTTGTCGACTATGTGTCCGTGTAGCTGCTAAGTGTTACTTCTGCTTTGTGTGTGTGAAACTCCGTAAATTATGTTAATGTGACTGCCCTTGCTTTTGGGTGATGTTCAATAAACGAAAAATGAAACCTACAGTGGAGCAGTATTCTTTCAAGACATAGCTATCCCTCGACCAAATCTACCTATAAAAACCAACACCGGCCACGATGTGAAAAATCCTTTACCAAATCGGTCAACTTCCATTATATTATATATATTATATATAATATATATATGACAGGCCCCAGGCCTGCGGGTTAAATGATGAGGCATCTTCTATAATAAATTCTTCTTTTTATTTCTCTACAATAATCTAATATCCAACATGGCGTTCCTTGGGTGCCAACACCATAGAACAATAGACGGTAATCCGGTCAGGAGTCCACCAGTATGCGTTCGCCCTCGTCATATATACGGATATAATTTCGGGTACATGGGTTTCTGGGAACCCTCAGACCTTATCTGGCTAGAAAAAGTTCTGTATAGGTCTTGGTTAAGTTGCATTTTCATGCTGGATAGTATGGAGCTTAGCAATTGTACGAGTGGCGGCAGGCCGGTGGCGGGGCTTCGAGGCGATGATTTTTGGCGGCTCGGTTTTGGAATCTGGTGGAAGAGAGCGTCTTCCAATTTGGATGTAGTAGTGATGAAGATATTGGCTCAAAAAGGCTGCCCGTGGGGGGGGGTGAGTGTGTGTAATGATGTGTGGCGACGCAATGTCCAGTAGGGGAAAAAATTTAAGACAAGTATGAAAATAGCGACCGGCGGGTTTCTGCGAGGCGGACACCCTCCTTCGCATTGACCGCGCATGGCCGTGCTGCAGTTACAGTCTTGGGTGTAGCGGGAGCTCTGAGCACTCCGCCACAAGAGCAGTTAACATTGAATGCAATAAATAAAAGTAGATCAAAATACTTAAGAGAATTGAATGTAGCAAATAAAAGAGAAATTTAAGTTATGGAGGATTGTACGAGACCAGGAGAATTCTCCTGGGTCGCTTCCTCTTAATATTGTCTGTATAATTTTCAAGGTTTTGCATATTAATATTATCAGATCTATTGAGTGAATCAAAAAATTTAATCGAGATATCTTGGATATGCTGCTTAAAGGATGGTATATTTAAACAATTACGAATGTCGGCGTTGCGCATGCGTCTAGTGGCGCCAACTATCATTCTGATGAGAGTATTTTGAGCGGTATCTAGAATTTTAATATTGGTCTTGGCTGCATAACCCCAAACTGGACATACGTATGACATGATGGGACGCAAAACGACTGTATAGAGAAGCACTTTGTTATGCAAATCTAAATGAGAATTCCGGTTGATTAGGGGGAAGAGTTTAAACATTACTTTCCGGAATTTGTCACGAGCGTGTAAAATGTGTGATTTCCATGTAAGTTTACTGTCGAAAATGAGACCAAGGTATTTAGTTTCCTGAGACCAGGGTATAATTGTGTTGTACATTGTGGGTGGGGGTGGGAGTGTACGCTTTCGTGTAAAAATGACCGCAGCCGATTTGTCGACGTTAATTTTGATCTTCCATTTGTTGAAGTAATTTTCTAGGAGTGCGAGATGCTTATTTAGTGCAAAAGTTAATGCTTTGGGTGTTTTGAAACATGCGAGCACCGCAGTGTCATCTGCGTACATATTGATGTCAGTGAGTGAATATGTTGGTGAGTGAATAAGTGTCGTTAACTCGCACCGAGAAGGTGCGGTTAGTGAGGTAGGAGTGGAGAAGGTGAGTGAGTGGTGGTGGGAAATTTTGTAATTAATAAGTTTGAATGTGAGGCCGTTTATCCAGACTCTGTCAAATGCTTTTTGAATATCTAAAAAGACGGCCCCAGTGGATCTTTGTTTTTCAAAGCCAGCTGTGATAGTTTCAGTCAGTTTAAGAAGAGGGTGAGTAGTGGAAAGGTTTTTTAGTGAATCCATATTGGTTTGGGTTAATAATGTTATTTTGAGAGATAAAATCTTTAAGTCTGTTGAGGATGATAAATTCGGTAATTTTACTTAAGCTAGAGAGTAGGGAAATTGGCCTATATGACTCAGCCAATTTGAATTTTTACCAGGTTTGAGAATTGGGAATATTACAGCCTCTTTCCATAAGGTAGGAAAGTGATTAAATTTAATAATTTTGTTAATGAGAATTGTGAGAATTAGTACAACTTTAAGAGGGAAATTTTTGATCATTTGTTAGTAATGAGGTCTTGC
>BMAO01016015.1:0-24867 GCA_019973975.1 Trichonephila clavata
CATTTTAATTCATACAATTTATTTTTTTATTCCAATAGCTATAGATAAAATTAATTAGATATTTTTGCTCTAAACATGCATTTATTGTGGTTATAAAAATTTTCTAAATTAATTAAGCTTGGAATCTGTTAATTGTATGTAATTTCATAATGTTTCTGAAAATTGATAAATGTTATATTATTTTACCAATGAAGTACTATAGAATATATTAAAGTTAAAATTGGTCTCTCTATAGTCATAGCTAATAGTACTAAAAAATTACTTTTTAAAAGTATTTGAATATCTAGGAAATCAGTTTGATCAATGTAATTGTTTGTCTAAATCAGATTAAGATGACATGGAAAAAAATTAAATTAGGTTTGAAATGTTTATTAATTCCAAAAAGATAATATCTGCATATTGAAGAAAATAAAATAAAATATGATCAATATAAATATTTTTTTT
Source organism: Trichonephila clavata (assembly GCA_019973975.1). Lineage (NCBI taxonomy): Eukaryota > Metazoa > Arthropoda > Arachnida > Araneae > Nephilidae > Trichonephila > Trichonephila clavata. The sequence goes on from BMAO01016015.1 coordinate 445, forward strand.
TTTTAAAAAAGTGTAAACTTTTCTAGTAACATAAATTAACTAGAATATTACAAACTGGTCCGCCCTAAGGCAAGTCAGCCTTTAACCTGCTGATGGTAATTTCTATTATAATACAAGTAATTTTCATTTAATACTAGCCTGAGTGATCATAATAAACATTCTTGAGTATAATACTTTCATAAAACTGTAAAAGTATTTTATAAAATATCGTTGATGTCAATAGAATTGAACAAATCTTCAAGATCAAAACTATAGAAAGACTATTTTATGTTTCATGCTACCAGTAATTTCCTTGCCATTTTTAATTATTAACAGTGGAGAATAAAAATAATTTATTACAATCTGTATAATTTCTTGAAACATTATACCAGATTTGTTAATTTAAGTATTTATTCTCCATTAGTAACAGTTCAGAAATTAATAAGGCTTTTGAATAATTTAATAATAAAAAATAATTAAGGAAAAATAATTAAGTTGTAATTGAACATCTAGATCAGTGCTCCCTACCTCTTTAATTCCGCGGACCAGTCAGTGTTTGATAATTTTACTGCATTCCTCTGAGGAGGGACGGAAGTTTTGGAGAATGATATGACAAAAGAATTTTGTTGAAAACTATGCAAATTGTATAAATTCATGGGCATACTTTACAATCTGGTTTGAATACAAATATGCACGTTGAAAGCATACACAAAACATTAAAATACATTAATTTGAAGGAGAGAAATGCAAAACGAGAATGTCAGAGAAATTTCAAAAGGCTAATGTTAAAGAACCTCTTTTAGTTTGTGAAATTCCCAAGGTCTTTTGAAAAGATAGGAATTGATATTATGACATATGGAAATACTAATTAATTGATTATCATATGTTATTTTTCAGAACGGATACAAATAGAAAAGCTAATGAACAAAACTGCAACAGAAATTAATAACTCAACCATCATTCTAACTTATTAATGTAATAATTATGGAAAATATGAATAGTTTATTTCTATAAAAGATAAGATTCTCAGTGGATCATTTAAGACTTGGACAATTTCTATAATACATAATTACTTTCATCATTTTTTGTTCTAAATTAAGATTCATACTAATCTATTCACAACAAATATATATCTAAATAAAACAATGAAGAGATTAATCATATTTTAAAATAAACTTTTATAAGTTACATATGATATGACATACATAGGTATGCACGATTTTATATGTTGGAAAACACCTAAAATAAACTGTAGTTTTTAAATAACTATATACATTTTTTAATATTTCTCAAAATGCAGTTCACAAAAACTTTATAAAGTGATAATTATAAATGTGCATTTGTGAATAAACATATTTAATTTCACATGTAAAATACAGCAAAATAAATGTAATATTTTATTTTGCATGATCATTTACAATGCACTCTGTATATATTTTGATTTAAACTGAAGTTGTCTATATAGTTATATATATATATACCTATTTACCAAATATTTCTCTCAAAGCCCTTGCAGTGTTCTCAAAGGGATATGTATTTAGGGATAACCTGCAAACTTTATTGTGTCAAAAATAAAAATCTCCATGAATTGATTTATAAGTATCCAAGGTTAGGGAGGGGGGATATATGTAAAGTTAAAAAAGATGTTGACAGTAGTGATGTTCTAACTGTAAGCACTAGATGGCGCCAGGAGCGTTGCACAGTTTTTTATCATTAAATATGTTGTTGCAAGTATGATTAGTGCAGCCACCTAGTGGCATAAAACTGTATTACATGTTCCAACTCCGCAATTATTTTTTTCTTTGAATGTCATATCAAACTGAATATTTTAAATTTATGTCAATAAATATTTCTTCACTTTTAAAGGATTCAGACTGTTTGTAGAAATATACTTGTCTGGATCAACCTTCAAAATTTCCTAAACTCAAATATAATCTTGTACTTATTCCAAATTTGAAATATATTGTAAATTTATTGCAGGAAAGAAGTCTTGTTAATTATAAAGACAATTAATGCAAACTGCTGTATAGTGCTTTGAAACTTCTCCTTGCTAGGTATTTTTCTTATTGATACAGCAGCCGCTTAGAACTTCGAGTTCAAAACATGATTTTACTAAATAAAAAAATAAAAAGTTGGGAAATTTATGACTAATGTTAAATTTCAAATGTTATCTGACTGTGACATATAATTACAAGAACCATTACCTATAGCCCATTACTGAACTCACGAAAAAACTTAAATTAAAATTTGAAAGTTTCCACATTTCTTTTTATTCATTCTGGTTTTGGATTTTCTACCTCAAGACTGAAATGTCATGATCTGGATTGCTTGAAAATTAAATATCACTCATGCAAAAATTACTGCACTTTGGTAAAAAGCAAGACAGGTCTATGTCTAAATGCAATATAATTATAAGCAAAAAAAATCAATTTATGAAAAATAAAATTGTGTTTAAAATTAAGTGACACTAGTTCCCTCATATATGGCAGCATTGTAAAACAAGAGCAAAGCTTTGCTAGGCAATAAGTAAGTTAACGGCTTCCAGTGACGTCCTAAGTCTTTCTAGGCCCTACATATGAACATTAAAGTAAACAGTAAATAAGTAGTGGCGTAGCTAGGTATCTAAAGGATCTGGCGCGAAAAAAAAAACACTGAAGGCTCTATTTTGGTTGGGCTTTATCAAGTAAAAATACAAAAGTATTTTAAATATACAAAGCTTACATTAACATCAGCCCTTTATCGTACTATGGAACATAGGAAAGCAAAGCTACATACTATTTAAATGTATGTATATCAGTTTTCTCGTGTGATCTTTTGTGATTACCCAGTTTTGATTTGACATGTGATAGACAGGAAATGATACACAAAATATGCATGAACAAGAAAATGTTATAATTTGAAAAAAAAACTGTGAAGGAACAGAGGGGGAGGTTACACCAGTCTGTTGCAGATACTAGAGTGCGAAATACGGAAACTCGAGAATAGCTTATTATGAACCATATTGTAAATAAAAATAAAATGAAAAAGGAGAGCTTCCTGTGTAGATTTTTCATGGAATTTGAAACGTATTATCAAGTAACAGAAAGTGAAAAAATGGTAAATAATAAAAACTTTTCAATAAATACTAGTTTCCAACACTATACAAAGAAAGGAAATGATTTAGGGGAATTTTCTATAGTTCGAAATTACTTTAACTGAATTGCCTTGATTATACTTATATTGTGCGCAACCTTTTATATTTATATCTTAAATGTGGAAGAAATTATTCCAAGTTTGGCTTGCTAGGTGTTCAGGGTCTGAGGGCAACCCTGAGCTTGAGGGCCTCGGTACACGGCACTGCCTAGCCCATTGGTAGCTACGCCACTGGTACATAGCATATATGTTGTCAAAAACTCATATAAACAATAACCTGAAACAAATAAAAGCGTATGAGTGAAAAACAAAAAAAACGTTGAAAGTAAAGTTTTGGATAGGAAGTCTGGCAGCATCCCCCTTAATAAAATAGTAAACTATTAGACTATATATACACAAGAACTTAATTCATACAATTTAGAATTTCCTTATACAAATAACAATTTATAAAATAAATAGGATATTTTTCTCTGAGTGATATTTAAAAAGATTATTACAATTTTTTTCCCTCTAAAATTTTGAAACTAGAAATCTATGTTTTATACAATTTATGTTTATGAATATTGATAAATGTGTAATGCTTTCCCAGTGAGGTACTTCAATAAAACTGAAGTTAAATTCATCTTATGCCATATAAAGAGTACTTATTACTTTATCTTTTAATTGTACTTCAATATCTAGAAAAATTGAATGAAAGTTATTATTAGAGTCTGCATCAAATTAAGGTAATAAGAGTAAAAATTTAAATTTTTTTGGAAATTATTCTTACCAAATAAAATAATATTTTAAAGCTTAAATAGACAAAAAAAATTTTTTTTCAATGTAGAATTAGATAAAAACATGATCATAAACGAAAACAGGATCAGTGAAGGTTGCACATCTAAATAAGTCCGAAAAAATGTATCCCTGTGTAAATTGCGGATTGTGCATTATTCTGTTACTCCTACATTGCACATGGAATACACATTGAGAGGGTTAATCCGTTAACATATACCAGTAAAATATAACTTTCTTATTTTACTAACCTAATGAAAGAATTAAAATTACCACAATTAATAAAATTTTAAAGTAAAACATTTTTAAAGAATCATAGAAGAATATTTTAATGAAGTCAGACAAATTTCAAGTAAATTATAGATAGAACAAATCATTTTAATCTTTCACACATTCAACAATTTCTTTAACCATTTTTAATTCTGTGGCAAAGGAATTGATTATTTATTGCATCTCATATGATTTCCAGTGGTAATGTTTTCAGATTTGCTTTTATAAGTACTAGAACAATTTGTAACTGTTCTAAACATACAGCAGTCAAAATAAGTATTCAACATGTGAAGATTTCTGCATATATTGAACAAAATCACCATTATTTCCTTCAAAGGCAGTTAAACAAAAAAAAAAGTATTCAACAAAACATAAAAATAATTCAAATAATATAATACTAATATCTGGTTGCTCTTTCTTGTCAACAGATGACTTCTCTTAAACACTGTAACATCGATTTCACCAAATTTTCTGTTACCTCTCTTGGTCAACTTTTGCCCATTCCTTTCTAAGGATTTCCTCCATTTGACGTTTGTTTAAAAAATGGCGTTCTCTTTACCTTTTTTCAATATGCTCCACGGATGTTCAATTGGGTTAAGGTCTAGACTTTGGGTGGGTGTTTTTTTTAACTTATGGGGCAGTGGAATAGCAGCCAAAGCCCTATATTGTGAATGGAGTGTACTGGGTCATTGTCTTGGTAAAACTGGTAAGCCTACTCAATTCCCAGTTTTTCAGCACTGGCACACAAATTTTCTTTTAAAATCTGAATGTAACACAGATGGTCCATTATGTCATTAAAAATTACAATATTTCCCACTCCTGAAGCCAACATACAACCCGAAACCTTATACCTCCTCCTCCATACTTTACTAAGGACACCATATTTCGATCTTCCATCTCAGCATTGTGTTTTCTACACACTATAATTTCGACATTGCAACTGAAAAGATAAAATCTGCTCTCTTCCGCAAAAATTACATTGGGTCAGAATTCTACTGGTTTGTTGGCATATTTTCTAGCAAATTCCAGTCTTTGCACCTGGTTCACTTTGGATATAAATGACTTCTTTCAAGCAGTTCTAACTTTAAATCTATTATGCAGGTAATTTCTAACAGTTTGGGGCATAACATCTATGTCCATACAATCCTTGGTAACTTTTGCTAAATTTAACGCAATGGTTTTAGCATCCTTTTTAATTTGATGTACAAGTCATCGCTCCACCGCTTTGTAAAATTTGTCTTGTCAACCAGATCTTGGCTTGTTATCAACAGATTTTTGCTCTTTATACTTTTTAATCATATAGTGCACACTTGTTCTTGGCCTATTTACAATAGCCGAAATTTTGTTTTCAGTTAAACCATTTTCAAAGTGCATTATGATTAAATTTTTAATTTCCAGTGACAACTGTCCTTGTTTTCAGCCCTTCTTGCTCTCACTGCTTAAATAAAACTTTCTAAATGACTTAAGAAATAGTCTAAATGCTTTGAATTACAAAAATTTGCAACCAAACTTAAGGGTAATTTTGCTTCTCAGTATAAAAATTTAACAAAGCCTATGACGAATACTTATTTTGCTTGCCAAACTCCTTTTGAAAATAATAAGGGTGATTTTTTTTTTGCTTAGGTTTGTTTTTGTAAATACAAAAACTTCTACATTAGAAACTTAACTGTTATAAGAAACAAATAATGAAACATGCCTTTGTTCTTGTTGCATTCCGAATACTTATTTTGACTGCTGTAATTGGAAAATTTAAGAGTAAAAAATATATGTAGAAATTTAAAATCTTTATTAATGTGTATTTTTAATATTTTATAAAGTGCACTTAAAGTTATTTCTCTATCACTATAATTCAGAATCTAATAAATGCTGCATTATTTTTTATGTGTTTGCTGAACACTAAACTATAATAATATTTACATATGATAGCAAAATTATCTGGAACTGAATCTACATAAACTAAAATAAAATTATTTTGTAATTCCTTTAATCTGATATTTAATATCTTAATAAGATAGTACTTTATCTGTTCTAAAGTTACATTTATTCAGATGATTGGAAACATTCTATCTGAATTCTTCAGACACCATCACAGACATTCTATATTTGATAGCTATTTTATAAATGAAACGCTTTATATCTCTGCTTAATTGTCTAATTTTTATTAGGAATCATACGTCTACATCCTATACCCTAATTTTTTTTCATACATCTCTTAATTATTGTATTTTACAATATTGATATCTCTATTATTTACACGTGATGTTCATTAAAAAATTCTTTATATTTACTACAATTCTGTAAGTTTTATAGGTAAATTATAATTAAATATCGATCTACTAGTTTTTTTAAACTGTTTTTAAAAGCTTTCTTAATAATGATATTTTTAACTGGAAAAGATGACACGTCATTGAAATAAGTTGGGAAAAATTAATATTATCATAAGATTTACTCATATATCATAATGAACTAAATTCAGTTTGATAATTTATATTTGCATTGACTTTTACTTTATGTTTCAAATATTTGTGAATGTATTTTATGTGCCAATCTTTCAAGTCACAGCATTTTTTTTAGAACTTCTTCTCTGTAATACATAAACCATTTTTATTGAGTCCAAACAAAAGATTTCATTTGCTTAGTATATTAAAGTGGTCAAAACAATTACAAATATTATTTTAAGAACAAGTTTGTCTCTACATTTTCTATTATTAACCTCTGGTTTTTCTTTTATTAACCTCTCTCATTATCCTAAATAATATTTTTAGTTGCTTGTAGAATATTTTTTATCTTGGTATAACATACTAATATATAAAGATAAATAGCATTGTATTATTTAATAAAGCAATTTTACAACTATAATCTTTCTTTAATATTAAATGCAACAGTTTCAAAACCATGCAAATTAAAATGTGTAACCATGTAGATTTCCATTTTATTTGTGTAAAAGATGATTGGGGTTTTTAGTGTCATATCAGTGTTGATTAATTCCAGTATTAATATTGTTAGAGGTCTGTTCTACAAATTTTTAAGCAAATATATCTAGCATCTACTGAGAAAAAAAATCAATCACATTTATTCAGATACGGCAATTTGAATCCTAAACACACATAGCCCATCTCTCTTCTAGACTAACTATTGAATATTTTTAACCCGAGAATAAACACATTACTAATACAGTTTTGAAGAACTTTGAAAAATATACAATTGTATAAAAATAATTTGTGAATCACATTGCAACTGTTTAAGATTAGCATATAGTGGTGTAACGTACACCTCTGCATCGGCCCAAAGCCTGACTGACATCATGTATTTGGGCTTGGGGCCCAAAACCTGACTTTGTAGGAGAGCTCATATATTCTCCCTAACGCCACTGTTAGCATAATAAACATCACGCTGAAACTGAGTTATTAACCACAGATCTCATTGTATCACATTTTTGGTTTACTTTCTAAACTTCTTCATCACATCTCGAAGCGACTTTAAATTTCAAATTTAATTGAAATATCCCCATTAAAGAGTTAAATTGTTTCATGAAGAAAACTAAAAGCATTCTTACAAAACACTGTACATTTGAAAATAAGCATTATCCGTGTTACAGTATAGGCAAGGGGAAAACTTGACACAGTAAAAGAAAAAAATATGATTATTTTTATGAGGGGTAATGAATGAAAAATAAAACATAATGATAACAAAATCAAAGATTACAGGAAAATGTACTTCAGGTACCCTGCATGATTTCTCCAGTCCAAAAAAATGTTAATTTAACATCATCGTAAGTAATAATTTCATAGATAGTTTCACACACACACACAAAGAATGAGAAATACACACAATTCTAATTTAATTTCAATTTTACAAGAAAACTTCTTAAAATTATAGATATTGATTAAAATGAACCATTCCATCATTTATCATCAAGAAAGGTCCTTAAACTTAAAATAAACCTTCATGTTTAACATCCTTCTTTTTACTATGTTTCCAATTCAACCAATCAACTTATTCATCTCTTCATTCCATTCCAATATTAGTAAACCAAAAGAATACACATTTGTGAAGTCTTAAGAGTCTCCAATTTAATTTAAAGGGAAATCATTTCTATATTTTACCTTCTCCTTCCATTCCATAATCCGGCGACTTTGTCAAGTGGATTAACACTTTAAATAAATTACATTCAGTCACTCATCAAAGACTTTTAATTGGTCAGCTCAGTAACTTGGAAATCTCCACCATATTTTACATTTCATTTCAAGGCATAGCTAAGCGCACACCCTGAACTTACAGCTTTAAAATTTTGTGGCAGAGCAAATACCTTTATAATGAAAATTCATAAAAATTGTATTTGGGAAAAATGAATTATTAACTTTAGTGTCACAAATAAGAAAATGAACTAAACATTTTGAATCCTTCAAAATCGGTCTTAACATATTTAAAACTATCCGACTTTAGCAAATCATTAAAAGGTGGTTTTAATTGGTTCATAATTTTAAAACCAATATTGACTACTCTTTAAACTAGCTATATCAATTGACCATCTCAATGTTAACATTTGTAACAGAGGAAAATAGTTTCATACAATAATTTTGTTTTGAAATATCCAAATTACGTTTGAGCTATATTTTCATAAAAACATATATAGCTTGTTAAAATTCAGAAACTATGATAATTATGATTACAAATATATATGATTTTAATATACTCTATTTGAGAGTCATAAATAATTTGAATACTAAAGACTAAAAAATTGAAATTTTACTAAAAAACAAGAGATGTATCAAGCAGTATTATTATAAGAAAAGCTGACATATGATTGTTTTATAAAAAAAAAAAAGGTTTTAACCAGTTTTACGGCTAACTAACCCCTTAGCCTCCCTTTCTAATAATTATAATATTGAGATATTCTATGGAATAAAATCTATTATTAATAAATAGGTGACATACCAAAAGAAGCATTTGAAAATACTTAGATCATGCTTCAATCAACAAACAATAAACCAGTTATTGCCACATTCAGTTATCTCAATACAAATTAAAAGCTTGAAAAATAAAGGCTGATTAGTTATAATAGTAATAATTACAAAAAAAATTGCTTTATTAAAATACACTATAAACAAACATTATGAAGTACAAACTAAAATTACAGTAATAATTTCAAGAATATATTTGTAATCCTTTATACAACAATAGCAAGCTAGTAAAAAAGTTGAGGATATATGTTATTCTTAAGAAAAACAATTTCACCATCAATAAATTGAAAAAGGTAAATATTTATTTTAGAAAAAGTATCATTTATCTAAAAAACATTTTAATTCATACAATTTATTTTTTTATTCCAATAGCTATAGATAAAATTAATTAGATATTTTTGCTCTAAACTGCATTTATTGTGGTTATAAAATTTTTTCTAAATTATATTAAGCTTGGAATCTGTTACATTGTATGTAATTCATAATGTTTCTGAAAATTGATAAATGTTTATTATTTTACCAATGAAGTACTATAATAATATTAAAGTTAAAATTGTCTCTCTATAGTCATAGCTAATAGTACTAATAAAATTACTTTTTAAAAGTATTTGAATATCTAGGAAATCAGTTTGATCAATGTAATTGTTTGTCTAAATCAGATTAAGATGACATGGAAAAAAATTAAATTAGGTTTGAAATGTTTATTAATTCCAAAAAGATAATATCTGCATATTGAAGAAAATAAAATAAAATATGATCAATATAAATATTTTTTTTTTTAAAAAGTGTAAACTTTTTCTAGTAACATAAATTAACTAGAATATTACAAACTGGTCCGCCCTAAGGCAAGTCAGCCTTTAACCTGCTGATGGTGATTTCTATTATAATACAAGTAATTTTCATTTAATACTAGCCTGAGTGATCATAATAAACATTCTTGAGTATAATACTTTCATAAAACTGTAAAAGTATTTTATAAAATATCGTTGATGTCAATAGAATTGAACAAATCTTCAAGATCAAAACTATAGAAAGATTATTTTATCTTTCATGTTACCAGTAATTTCCTTGCCATTTTTAATTATTAACAGTGGAGAATAAAAATAATTTATTACAATCTGTATAATTTCTTGAAACATTATACCAGATTTGTTAATTTAAGTATTTATTCTCCATTAGTAACAGTTCAGAAATTAATAAGGCTTTTGAATAATTTAATAATAAAAAATAATTAAGGAAAAATAATTAAGTTGTAATTGAACATCTAGATCAGTGCTCCCTACCTCTTTAATTCCGCGGACCAGTCAGTCAGTGTTTGATAATTTTACTGCATTCCTCTGAGGGGGACGGACGTTTTGGAGAATGATATGACAAAAGAAGTTTGTTGAAAACTATGCAAATTGTATAAATTCATGGGCATACTTTACAATCTGGTTTGAATACAAATATGCACGTTGAAAGCATACACAAAACATTAAAATACATTAATTTGAAAGAGAGAAATGCAAAACGAGAATGTCAGAGAAATTTCAAAAGGCTAATGTTAAAGAACCTCTTTTAGTTCGTGAAATTCCCAAGGTCTTTTGAAAAGATAGGAATTGATATTATGACATATGGAAATACTAATTAATTGATTATCATATGTTATTTTTCAGAACGGATACAAATAGAAAAGCTAATGAACAAAACTGCAACAGAAATTAATAACTCAACCATCATTGTAACTTTTTAATGTAATAATTATGGAAAATATGAATAGTTTATTTCTATAAAGGATAAAATTCTCAGTGGATCATTTAAGACTTGGACAATTTCTATAATACATAATTACTTTCATCATTTTTTGTTCTAAATTAAGATTCATACTAATCTATTCACAACAAATATATATCTAAATAAAACAATGAAGAGTTTAATCATATTTTAAAATAAACTTTTATAAGTTACATATGATATGACATACATAGGTATGCACGATTTTATATGTTGGAAAACACCTAAAATAAACTGTAGTTTTTAAATAACTATATACATTTTTTAATATTTCTCAAAATGCAGTTCACAAAAACTTTATAAAGTGATAATTATAAATGTGCATTTGTGAATAAACATATTTAATTTCACATGTAAAATACAGCAAAATAAATGTAATATTTTATTTTGCATGATCATTTACAATGCACTCTGTATATATTTTGATTTAAACTGAAGTTATTGTCTATATAGTTATATATATATATACCTATTTACCAAATATTTCTCTCAAAGCCCTTGCAGTGTTCTCAAAGGGATATGTATTTAGGGATAACCTGCAAACTTTATTGTGTCAAAAATAAAAATCTCCATGAACTGATTTATAAGTATCCAAGGTTAGGGAGGGGGGATATATGTAAAGTTAAAAAAGATGTTTACAGTAGTGATGTTCTAACTGTAAGCACTAGATGGCGCCAGGAGCGTTGCACAGTTTTTTATCATTAAATATGTTGTTGCAAGTATGATTAGTGCAGCCACCTAGTGGCATAAAACTGTATTACATGTTCCAACTCCGCAATTATTTTTTTCTTTGAATGTCATATCAAACTGAATATTTTAAATTTATGTCAATAAATATTTCTTCACTTTTAAAGGATTCAGACTGTTTGTAGAAATATACTTGTCTGGATCAACCTTCAAAATTTCCTAAACTCAAATATAATCTTGTACTTATTCCAAATTTGAAATATATTGTAAATTTATTGCAGGAAAGAAGTCTTGTTAATTATAAAGACAATTAATGCAAACTGCTGTATAGTGCTTTGAAACTTCTCCTTGCTAGGTATTTTTCTTATTGATACAGCAGCCGCTTAGAACTTCGAGTTCAAAACATGATTTTACTAAATAAAAAAATAAAAAGTTGGGAAATTTATGACTAATGTTAAATTTCAAATGTTATCTGACTGTGACATATAATTACAAGAACCATTACCTATAGCCCATTACTGAACTCACGAAAAAACTTAAATTAAAATTTGAAAGTTTCCACATTTCTTTTTATTCATTCTGGTTTTGGATTTTCTACCTCAAGACTGAAATGTCATGATCTGGATTGCTTGAAAATTAAATATCACTCATGCAAAAATTACTGCACTTTGGTAAAAAGCAAGACAGGTCTATGTCTAAATGCAATATAATTATAAGCAAAAAAAATCAATTTATGAAAAATAAAATTGTGTTTAAAATTAAGTGACACTAGTTCCCTCATATATGGCAGCATTGTAAAACAAGAGCAAAGCTTTGCTAGGCAATAAGTAAGTTAACGGCTTCCAGTGACGTCCTAAGTCTTTCTAGGCCCTACATATGAACATTAAAGTAAACAGTAAATAAGTAGTGGCGTAGCTAGGTATCTAAAGGATCTGGCGCGAAAAAAAAACACTGAAGGCTCTATTTTGGTTGGGCTTTATCAAGTAAAAATACAAAAGTATTTTAAATATACAAAGCTTACATTAACATCAGCCCTTTATCGTACTATGGAACATAGGAAAGCAAAGCTACATACTATTTAAATGTATGTATATCAGTTTTCTCGTGTGATCTTTTGTGATTACCCAGTTTTGATTTGACATGTGATAGACAGGAAATGATACACAAAATATGCATGAACAAGAAAATGTTATAATTTGAAAAAAAAACTGTGAAGGAACAGAGGGGGAGGTTACACCAGTCTGTTGCAGATACTAGAGTGCGAAATACGGAAACTCGAGAATAGCTTATTATGAACCATATTGTAAATAAAAATAAAATGAAAAAGGAGAGCTTCCTGTGTAGATTTTTCATGGAATTTGAAACGTATTATCAAGTAACAGAAAGTGAAAAAATGGTAAATAATAAAAACTTTTCAATAAATACTAGTTTCCAACACTATACAAAGAAAGGAAATGATTTAGGGGAATTTTCTATAGTTCGAAATTACTTTAACTGAATTGCCTTGATTATACTTATATTGTGCGCAACCTTTTATATTTATATCTTAAATGTGGAAGAAATTATTCCAAGTTTGGCTTGCTAGGTGTTCAGGGTCTGAGGGCAACCCTGAGCTTGAGGGCCTCGGTACACGGCACTGCCTAGCCCATTGGTAGCTACGCCACTGGTACATAGCATATATGTTGTCAAAAACTCATATAAACAATAACCTGAAACAAATAAAAGCGTATGAGTGAAAAACAAAAAAAACGTTGAAAGTAAAGTTTTGGATAGGAAGTCTGGCAGCATCCCCCTTAATAAAATAGTAAACTATTAGACTATATATACACAAGAACTTAATTCATACAATTTAGAATTTCCTTATACAAATAACTATTTATAAAATAAATAGGATATTTTTCTCTGAGTGATATTTAAAAAGATTATTACAATTTTTTTCCCTCTAAAATTTTGAAACTAGAAATCTATGTTTTATACAATTTATGTTTATGAATATTGATAAATGTGTAATGCTTTCCCAGTGAGGTACTTCAATAAAACTGAAGTTAAATTCATCTTATGCCATATAAAGAGTACTTATTACTTTATCTTTTAATTGTACTTCAATATCTAGAAAAATTGAATGAAAGTTATTATTAGAGTCTGCATCAAATTAAGGTAATAAGAGTAAAAATTTAAATTTTTTTGGAAATCATTCTTACCAAATAAAATAATATTTTAAAGCTTAAATAGACAAAAAAAAATTTTTTTCAATGTAGAATTAGATAAAAACATGATCATAAACGAAAACAGGATCAGTGAAGGTTGCACATCTAAATAAGTCCGAAAAAATGTATCCCTGTGTAAATTGCGGATTGTGCATTATTCTGTTACTCCTACATTGCACATGGAATACACATTGAGAGGGTTAATCCGTTAACATATACCAGTAAAATATAACTTTCTTATTTTACTAACCTAATGAAAGAATTAAAATTACCACAATTAATAAAATTTTAAAGTAAAACATTTTTAAAGAATCATAGAAGAATATTTTAATGAAGTCAGACAAATTTCAAGTAAATTATAGATAGAACAAATCATTTTAATCTTTCACACATTCAACAATTTCTTTAACCATTTTTAATTCTGTGGCAAAGGAATTGATTATTTATTGCATCTCATATGATTTCCAGTGGTAATGTTTTCAGATTTGCTTTTATAAGTACTAGAACAATTTGTAACTGTTCTAAACATACAGCAGTCAAAATAAGTATTCAACATGTGAAGATTTCTGCATATATTGAACAAAATCACCATTATTTCCTTCAAAGGCAGTTAAACAAAAAAAAAGTATTCAACAAAACATAAAAATAATTCAAATAATATAATACTAATATCTGGTTGCTCTTTCTTGTCAACAGATGACTTCTCTTAAACACTGTAACATCGATTTCACCAAATTTTCTGTTACCTCTCTTGGTCAAGTTTTGCCCATTCCTTTCTAAGGATTTCCTCCATTTGACGTTTGTTTAAAAAATGGCGTTCTCTTTACCTTTTTTCAATATGCTCCACGGATGTTCAATTGGGTTAAGGTCTAGACTTTGGGTGGGTGTTTTTTTTAACTTATGGGGCAGTGGAATAGCAGCCAAAGCCCTATATTGTGAATGGAGTGTACTGGGTCATTGTCTTGGTAAAACTGGTAAGCCTACTCAATTCCCAGTTTTTCAGCACTGGCACACAAATTTTCTTTTAAAATCTGAATGTAACACAGATGGTCCATTATGTCATTAAAAATTACAATATTTCCCACTCCTGAAGCCAACATACAACCCGAAACCTTATACCTCCTCCTCCATACTTTACTAAGGACACCATATTTCGATCTTCCATCTCAGCATTGTGTTTTCTACACACTATAATTTCGCCATTGCAACTGAAAAGATAAAATCTGCTCTCTTCCGCAAAAATTACATTGGGTCAGAATTCTACTGGTTTGTTGGCATATTTTCTAGCAAATTCCAGTCTTTGCACCTGGTTCACTTTGGATATAAATGACTTCTTTCAAGCAGTTCTAACTTTAAATCTATTATGCAGGTAATTTCTAACAGTTTGGGGCATAACATCTATGTCCATACAATCCTTGGTAACTTTTGCTAAATTTAACGCAATGGTTTTAGCATCCTTTTTAATTTGATGTACAAGTCATCGCTCCACCGCTTTGTAAAATTTGTCTTGTCAACCAGATCTTGGCTTGTTATCAACAGATTTTTGCTCTTTATACTTTTTAATCATATAGTGCACACTTGTTCTTGGCCTATTTACAATAGCCGAAATTTTGTTTTCAGTTAAACCATTTTCAAAGTGCATTATGATTAAATTTTTAATTTCCAGTGACAACTGTCCTTGTTTTCAGCCCTTCTTGCTCTCACTGCTTAAATAAAACTTTCTAAATGACTTAAGAAATAGTCTAAATGCTTTGAATTACAAAAATTTGCAACCAAACTTAAGGGTAATTTTGCTTCTCAGTATAAAAATTTAACAAAGCCTATGACGAATACTTATTTTGCTTGCCAAACTCCTTTTGAAAATAATAAGGGTGATTTTTTTTTTGCTTAGGTTTGTTTTTGTAAATACAAAAACTTCTACATTAGAAACTTAACTGTTATAAGAAACAAATAATGAAACATGCCTTTGTTCTTGTTGCATTCCGAATACTTATTTTGACTGCTGTAATTGGAAAATTTAAGAGTAAAAAATATATGTAGAAATTTAAAATCTTTATTAATGTGTATTTTTAATATTTTATAAAGTGCACTTAAAGTTATTTCTCTATCACTATAATTCAGAATCTAATAAATGCTGCATTATTTTTTATGTGTTTGCTGAACACTAAACTATAATAATATTTACATATGATAGCAAAATTATCTGGAACTGAATCTACATAAACTAAAATAAAATTATTTTGTAATTCCTTTAATCTGATATTTAATATCTTAATAAGATAGTACTTTATCTGTTCTAAAGTTACATTTATTCAGATGATTGGAAACATTCTATCTGAATTCTTCAGACACCATCACAGACATTCTATATTTGATAGCTATTTTATAAATGAAACGCTTTATATCTCTGCTTAATTGTCTAATTTTTATTAGGAATCATACGTCTACATCCTATACCCTAATTTTTTTTCATACATCTCTTAATTATTGTATTTTACAATATTGATATCTCTATTATTTACACGTGATGTTCATTAAAAAATTCTTTATATTTACTACAATTCTGTAGTTTTATAGGTAAATTATAATTAAATATCGATCTACTAGTTTTTTTAAACTGTTTTTAAAAGCTTTCTTAATAATGATATTTTTAACTGGAAAAGATGACACGTCATTGAAATAAGTTGGGAAAAATTAATATTATCATAAGATTTACTCATATATCATAATGAACTAAATTCAGTTTGATAATTTATATTTGCATTGACTTTTACTTTATGTTTCAAATATTTGTGAATGTATTTTATGTGCCAATCTTTCAAGTCACAGCATTTTTTTTAGAACTTCTTCTCTGTAATACATAAACCATTTTTATTGAGTCCAAACAAAAGATTTCATTTGCTTAGTATATTAAAGTGGTCAAAACAATTACAAATATTATTTTAAGAACAAGTTTGTCTCTACATTTTCTATTATTAACCTCTGGTTTTTCTTTTATTAACCTCTCTCATTATCCTAAATAATATTTTTAGTTGCTTGTAGAATATTTTTTATCTTGGTATAACATACTAATATATAAAGATAAATAGCATTGTATTATTTAATAAAGCAATTTTACAACTATAATCTTTCTTTAATATTAAATGCAACAGTTTCAAAACCATGCAAATTAAAATGTGTAACCATGTAGATTTCCATTTTATTTGTGTAAAAGATGATTGGGGTTTTTAGTGTCAGATCAGTGTTGATTAATTCCAGTATTAATATTGTTAGAGGTCTGTTCTACAAATTTTTAAGCAAATATATCTAGCATCTACTGAGAAAAAAAATCAATCACATTTATTCAGATACGGCAATTTGAATCCTAAACACACATAGCCCATCTCTCTTCTAGACTAACTATTGAATATCTTTAACCCGAGAATAAACACATTACTAATACAGTTTTGAAGAACTTTGAAAAATATACAATTGTATAAAAATAATTTGTGAATCACATTGCAACTGTTTAGGATTAGCATATAGTGGTGTAACGTACACCTCTGCATCGGCCCAAAGCCTGACTGACATCATGTATTTGGGCTTGGGGCCCAAAACCTGACTTTGTAGGAGAGCTCATATATTCTCTCTAACGCCACTGTTAGCATAATAAACATCACGCTGAAACTGAGTTATTAACCACAGATCTCATTGTATCACATTTTTGGTTTACTTTCTAAACTTCTTCATCACATCTCGAAGCGACTTTAAATTTCAAATTTAATTGAAATATCCCCATTAAAGAGTTAAATTGTTTCATGAAGAAAACTAAAAGCATTCTTACAAAACACTGTACATTTGAAAATAAGCATTATCCGTGTTACAGTATAGGCAAGGGGAAAACTTGACACAGTAAAAGAAAAAAATATGATTATTTTTATGAGGGGTAATGAATGAAAAATAAAACATAATGATAACAAAATCAAAGATTACAGGAAAATGTACTTCAGGTACCCTGCATGATTTCTCCAGTCCAAAAAAATGTTAATTTAACATCATCGTAAGTAATAATTTCATAGATAGTTTCACACACACACACACAAAGAATGAGAAATACACACAATTCTAATTTAATTTCAATTTTACAAGAAAACTTCTTAAAATTATAGATATTGATTAAAATGAACCATTCCATCATTTATCATCAAGAAAGGTCCTTAAACTTAAAATAAACCTTCATGTTTAACATCCTTCTTTTTACTATGTTTCCAATTCAACCAATCAACTTATTCATCTCTTCATTCCATTCCAATATTAGTAAACCAAAAGAATACACATTTGTGAAGTCTTAAGAGTCTCCAATTTAATTTAAAGGGAAATCATTTCTATATTTTACCTTCTCCTTCCATTCCATAATCCGGCGACTTTGTCAAGTGGATTAACACTTTAAATAAATTACATTCAGTCACTCATCAAAGACTTTTAATTGGTCAGCTCAGTAACTTGGAAATCTCCACCATATTTTACATTTCATTTCAAGGCATAGCTAAGCGCACACCCTGAACTTACAGCTTTAAAATTTTGTGGCAGAGCAAATACCTTTATAATGAAAATTCATAAAAATTGTATTTGGGAAAAATGAATTATTAACTTTAGTGTCACAAATAAGAAAATGAACTAAACATTTTGAATCCTTCAAAATCGGTCTTAACATATTTAAAACTATCCGACTTTAGCAAATCATTAAAAGGTGGTTTTAATTGGTTCATAATTTTAAAACCAATATTGACTACTCTTTAAACTAGCTATATCAATTGACCATCTCAATGTTAACATTTGTAACAGAGGAAAATAGTTTCATACAATAATTTTGTTTTGAAATATCCAAATTACGTTTGAGCTATATTTTCATAAAAACATATATAGCTTGTTAAAATTCAGAAACTATGATAATTATGATTACAAATATATATGATTTTAATATACTCTATTTGAGAGTCATAAATAATTTGAATACTAAAGACTAAAAAATTGAAATTTTACTAAAAAACAAGAGATGTATCAAGCAGTATTATTATAAGAAAAGCTGACATATGATTGTTTTATAAAAAAAAAAAAGGTTTTAACCAGTTTTACGGCTAACTAACCCCTTAGCCTCCCTTTCTAATAATTATAATATTGAGATATTCTATGGAATAAAATCTATTATTAATAAATAGGTGACATACCAAAAGAAGCATTTGAAAATACTTAGATCATGCTTCAATCAACAAACAATAAACCAGTTATTGCCACATTCAGTTATCTCAATACAAATTAAAAGCTTGAAAAATAAAGGCTGATTAGTTATAATAGTAATAATTACAAAAAAAATTGCTTTATTAAAATACACTATAAACAAACATTATGAAGTACAAACTAAAATTACAGTAATAATTTCAAGAATATATTTGTAATCCTTTATACAACAATAGCAAGCTAGTAAAAAAGTTGAGGATATATGTTATTCTTAAGAAAAACAATTTCACCATCAATAAATTGAAAAAGGTAAATATTTATTTTAGAAAAAGTATCATTTATCTAAAAAACATTTTAATTCATACAATTTATTTTTTTATTCCAATAGCTATAGATAAAATTAATTAGATATTTTTGCTCTAAACAGCATTTATTGTGGTTATAAAATTTTTTCTAAATTATATTAAGCTTGGAATCTGTTACATTGTATGTAATTCATAATGTTTCTGAAAATTGATAAATGTTTATTATTTTACCAATGAAGTACTATAATAATATTAAAGTTAAAATTGTCTCTCTATAGTCATAGCTAATAGTACTAATAAAATTACTTTTTAAAAGTATTTGAATATCTAGGAAATCAGTTTGATCAATGTAATTGTTTGTCTAAATCAGATTAAGATGACATGGAAAAAAATTAAATTAGGTTTGAAATGTTTTTATTAATTCCAAAAAGATAATATCTGCATATTGAAGAAAATAAAATAAGGTATGATCAATATAAATATTTTTTTTTTTTAAAAAGTGTAAACTTTTTCTAGTAACATAAATTAACTAGAATATTACAAACTGGTCCGCCCTAAGGCAAGTCAGCCTTTAACCTGCTGATGGTGATTTCTATTATAATACAAGTAATTTTCATTTAATACTAGCCTGAGTGATCATAATAAACATTCTTGAGTATAATACTTTCATAAAACTGTAAAAGTATTTTATAAAATATCGTTGATGTCAATAGAATTGAACAAATCTTCAAGATCAAAACTATAGAAAGATTATTTTATCTTTCATGTTACCAGTAATTTCCTTGCCATTTTTAATTATTAACAGTGGAGAATTTAAAATAATTTATTACAATCTGTATAATTTCTTGAAACATTATACCAGATTTGTTAATTTAAGTATTTATTCTCCATTAGTAACAGTTCAGAAATTAATAAGGCTTTTGAAAAATTTAGGAAAAATAATTAAGTTGTAATTGAACATCTAGATCAGTGCTCCCTACCTCTTTAATTCCGCGGACCAGTCAGTGTTTGATAATTTTACTGCATTCCTCTGAGGAGGGACGGAAGTTTTGGAGAATGATATGACAAAAGAATTTTGTTGAAAACTATGCAAATTGTATAAATTCATGGGCATACTTTACAATCTGGTTTGAATACAAATATGCACGTTGAAAGCATACACAAAACATTAAAATACATTAATTTGAAGGAGAGAAATGCAAAACGAGAATGTCAGAGAAATTTCAAAAGGCTAATGTTAAAGAACCTCTTTTAGTTCGTGAAATTCCCAAGGTCTTTTGAAAAGATAGGAATTGATATTATGACATATGGAAATACTAATTAATTGATTATCATATGTTATTTTTCAGAACGGATACAAATAGAAAAGCTAATGAACAAAACTGTAACAGAAATTAATAACTCAACCATACTT
Organism: Trichonephila clavata; assembly: GCA_019973975.1. NCBI lineage: Eukaryota > Metazoa > Arthropoda > Arachnida > Araneae > Nephilidae > Trichonephila > Trichonephila clavata. Next base: position 21,167 of record BMAO01016015.1, read on the forward strand.
GTAACTTTTTAACGTAATAATTTTAGAAAATATGAATAGTTTATTTCTATAAAAGATAAGATTCTCAGTGGATCATTTAAGACTTGGACAATTTCTATAATACATAATTACTTTCATCATTTTTTGTTCTAAATTAAGATTCATACTAATCTATTCACAACAAATATATATCTAAATAAAACAATGAAGAGTTTAATCATATTTTAAAATAAACTTTTATAAGTTACATATGATATGACATACATAGGTATGCACGATTTTATATGTTGGAAAACACCTAAAATAAACTGTAGTTTTTTAAATAACTATATACATTTTTTAATATTTCTCAAAATGCAGTTCACAAAAACTTTATAAAGTGATAATTATAAATGTGCATTTGTGAATAAACATATTTAATTTCACATGTAAAATACAGCAAAATAAATGTAATATTTTATTTTGCATGATCATTTACAATGCACTCTGTATATATTTTGATTTAAACTGAAGTTATTGTCTATATAGTTATATATATATATACCTATTTACCAAATATTTCTCTCAAAGCCCTTGCAGTGTTCTCAAAGGGATATGTATTTAGGGATAACCTGCAAACTTTATTGTGTCAAAAATAAAAATCTCCATGAACTGATTTATAAGTATCCAAGGTTAGGGAGGGGGGATATATGTAAAGTTAAAAAAGATGTTTACAGTAGTGATGTTCTAACTGTAAGCACTAGATGGCGCCAGGAGCGTTGCACAGTTTTTTATCATTAAATATGTTGTTGCAAGTATGATTAGTGCAGCCACCTAGTGGCATAAAACTGTATTACATGTTCCAACTCCGCAATTATTTTTTTCTTTGAATGTCATATCAAACTGAATGGTTCCATATTTTAAATTTATGTCAATAAATATTTCTTCACTTTTAAAGGATTCAGACTGTTTGTAGAAATATACTTGTCTGGATCAACCTTCAAAATTTCCTAAACTCAAATATAATCTTGTACTTATTCCAAATTTGAAATATATTGTAAATTTATTGCAGGAAAGAAGTCTTGTTAATTATAAAGACAATTAATGCACAACTGCTGTATAGTGCTTTGAAACTTCTCCTTGCTAGGTATTTTTCTTATTGATACAGCAGCCGCTTAGAACTTCGAGTTCAAAACATGATTTTACTAAATAAAAAAAAAAAAGTTGGGAAATTTATGACTAATGTTAAATTTCAAATGTTATCTGACTGTGACATATAATTACAAGAACCATTACCTATAGCCCATTACTGAACTCACGAAAAAACTTAAATTAAAATTTGAAAGTTTCCACATTTCTTTTTATTCATTCTGGTTTTGGATTTTCTACCTCAAGACTGAAATGTCATGATCTGGATTGCTTGAAAATTAAATATCACTCATGCAAAAATTACTGCACTTTGGTAAAAAGCAAGACAGGTCTATGTCTAAATGCAATATAATTATAAGCAAAAAAAATCAATTTATGAAAAATAAAATTGTGTTTAAAATTAAGTGACACTAGTTCCCTCATATATGGCAGCATTGTAAAACAAGAGCAAAGCTTTGCTAGGCAATAAGTAAGTTAACGGCTTCCAGTGACGTCCTAAGTCTTTCTAGGCCCTACATATGAACATTAAAGTAAACAGTAAATAAGTAGTGGCGTAGCTAGGTATCTAAAGGATCTGGCGCGAAAAAAAAACACTGAAGGCTCTATTTTGGTTGGGCTTTATCAAGTAAAAATACAAAAGTATTTTAAATATACAAAGCTTACATTAACATCAGCCCTTTATCGTACTATGGAACATAGGAAAGCAAAGCTACATACTATTTAAATGTATGTATACCAGTTTTCTCGTGTGAACTTTTGTGATTACCCAGTTTTGATTTGACATGTGATAGACAGGAAATGATACACAAAATTTGCATGAACAAGAAAATGTTATAATTTGAAAAAAAAAACTGTGAAGGAACAGAGGGGAGGTTACACCAGTCTGTTGCAGATACTAGAGTGCGAAATACGGAAACTCTGAGAATAGCTTATTATGAACCATATTGTAAATAAAAATAAAATGAAAAAGGAGAGCTTCCTGTGTAGATTTTTCATGGAATTTGAAACGTATTATCAAGTAACAGAAAGTGAAAAAAATGGTAAATAATAAAAACTTTTCAATAAATACAGTTTCCAACACGATATACAAAGAAAGGAAATGATTTAGGGGAATTTTCTATAGTTCGAAATTACTTTAATTGAATTGCCTTGATTATACTTATATTGTGCGCAACCTTTTATATTTATATCTTAAATGTGGAAGAAATTATTCCAAGTTTGGCTTGCTAGGTGTTCAGGGTCTGAGGGCAACCCTGAGCTTCAGGGCCTCGGTACACGGCACTCACTGCCTAGCCCATTGGTAGCTACGCCACTGGTACATAGCATATATGTTGTCAAAAACTCATATAAACAATAACCTGAAACAAATAAAAGCGTATGAGTGAAAAACAAAAAAAAACGTTGAAAGTAAAGTTTTGGATAGGAAGTCTGGCAGCATCCCCCTTAATAAAATAGTAAACTATTAGACTATATATACACAAGAACTTAATTCATACAATTTAGAATTTCCTTATACAAATAACTATTTATAAAATAAATAGGATATTTTTCTCTGAGTGATATTTAAAAAGATTATTACAATTTTTTCCCTCTAAAATTTTGAAACTAGAAATCTATGTTTTATACAATTTATGTTTATGAATATTGATAAATGTGTAATGCTTTCCCAGTGAGGTACTTCAATAAAACTGAAGTTAAATTCATCTTATGCCATATAAAGAGTACTTATTACTTTATCTTTTAATTGTACTTCAATATCTAGAAAAATTGAATGAAAGTTATCATTAGAGTCTGCATCAAATTAAGGTAATAAGAGTAAAAATTTAAATTTTTTTGGAAATTATTCTTACCAAATAATAATATTTTAAAGCTTAAATAGACAAAAAAAAAAAATTTTTCAATGTAGAATTAGATAAAAACATGATCATAAACGAAAACAGGATCAGTGAAGGTTGCACATCTAAATAAGTCCGAAAAAATGTATCCCTGTGTAAATTGCGGGTTGTGCATTATTCTGTTACTCCTACATTGCACATGGAATACACATTGAGAGGGTTAATCCGTTAACATATACCAGTAAAATATAACTTTCTTATTTTACTAACCTAATGAAAGAATTAAAATTACCACAATTAATAAAATTTTAAAGTAAAACATTTTTAAAGAATCATAGAAGAATATTTTAATGAAGTCAGACAAATTTCAAGTAAATTATAGATAGAACAAATCATTTTAATCTTTCACACATTCAACAATTTCTTTAACCATTTTTAATTCTGTGGCAAAGGAATTGATTATTTATTGCATCTCATATGATTTCCAGTGGTAATGTTTTCAGATTTGCTTTTATAAGTACTAGAACAATTGTAACTGTTCTAACATACAGCAGTCAAATAAGTATTCAACATGTGAAGATTTCTGCATATATTGAACAAAATCACCATTATTTCCTTCAAAGGCAGTTAAACAAAAAAAAGTATTCAACAAAACAAAAAATAATTCAAATAATATAATACTAATATCTGGTTGCTCTTTCTTGTCAACAGATGACTTCTCTTAAACACTGTAACATCGATTTCACCAAATTTTCTGTT
>BMAO01016016.1:0-59906 GCA_019973975.1 Trichonephila clavata
TGTGGTATAATACGAGTTGGGGGACTTTCGACCTCTGACCCCCCCCTGAAATGTTTTTCTGTGTGCTACTGATATAGGCCTATTTGTCTTTGTGTAGTCACTATTCGATCTTTGTCTATTAATAATGTTAATATTCAAATAAGTGGAGTCTTCAGCTACTCCTCCCCCCACCACGTGCAAATTTGGGTGGGGTGGATTTTCAGTATTTCATTGAAAAAAAAATCCTTTATGTATTATTTCAGGAAGAGTTATTCGTAGACTATTACAAATCTCGTTATGTAGTGGGACTTTTCACCTTTAAATCTGTTTAGGATCAAAACTCTTACGCTGGCGTAGTGTAGAAGTTTGGAGAGTGAAATGGCAGAGTCCAGGTGTCGTTCTCGTTATATATAAGTTCTCTTGTAAGTTCTATAGCCAATAGACTTGAATACTACCCATCCGGTACAGTGGTTAGTGACGCTGACTGTGGTGTCGTAGGGCCTGGGTTCGCATCCCGGAGAAGGCATGGATGTTTGTACTGTAATCCTTCTCTTCCTTTGTGATGTGGGCTTTATGCTTACTTCTGTAAGCCTCCGTGTAATACTTTTTGGTGCACGGGGGCTTATAAATGTTCTCAATAAAAATAGAAGAAAAAATTGACTTGGTGTGCGTGTGAAAATTTTTTCAAACAACCATGGAGGGTGCTATTAAAACCTAACTGTGTGTCTCGGACTCTCCTCGTGCTGCTGCTGAATTTAGATTATTGACTGGACATGACTGCCTTGGTGCTCATTTGTTTCGTTTTAACCTGACTGACTCCTCTTTTTATGTTTTGTGTGATTCTGGACAAGTCATGGACGCTGCTCATCTTGATGTGTGTTCTGCACTTAAGAATTTGGGCTGTATTGTGAAGAAATATTGGAGAGCTCGTTGCTTAGTGACTTGAAGGTCAATGGCCAGGCATTTGATATATGAATAATAAATAAATTTTCAAGTGTTGGTTTTTATCTGTCACATTCATAGTTTTCTAAAACCAGGTATGTTCTTTATATGAACTCTAACGATGTTCTATATGTAGTTCTGCCATATTGACTAATTTTGACAAAAAGTATCAATTGAATATGATTATGATAAAAATTTAGCTTGTGTTTTACTTTGCTAGTGTAACAATTTGTTTAAATTCTAAAATTGGATTGTTCATAATAATTTTGAATATTAGTAGTATTATAGCAATCATATTTCTTTGCAATTCTACAATCTTTTTAATATCTGTTCATAGCTTACGTTGTAAAACATTTGATTCGTCATCTACTATTTGTTCATACAATTTATAATACAGTTTTATTTTTTCATTTTTCGAAACGCAAATTTACTAAATGAAAAAAAAAATTATTAATCATATGCTTGTTTTGAAAAATATCGATTTTTTTCTTCCTTTTGAATTTTAGAACAAATTTCTATTTTGCCTCGAATATAATGAATTTAAATATGTATATCTGAAATATATCATTAATTATATCGGGAAAAAATAACAAGCCATATTCACTTTATGAGCCTTTATAACCGTCGTAACCTTGCAAAAGGCTTCGCCTTTTATTTTGATAAAATCCTATTTTGATGTATTCCTTGGCGCGATTATTTTAAAATTGTGCCAAGATGGTAAATTTGAAGTCGGTGTAGCAGTATAAAAGATTTCGTAACGTCTGAAATTCAATTAAGACACAAAACACAGAAAATTTATGAAATTGAAAGAATCTAATTTTTAAGAATGATATTCCTCAAGAGTTAAAAAAACCATATTAGAAAAACTATTTTGATTATCACTTAATCTACAAAGGACAAGAAGTACGTCGTTGTGAATATCCACAAGAAGATTATAAATCGTAATCTATATCATGAAACTCATGAAGAGTAAAATTTAAAGTACAAAAATCAGTTAAAAAAAAAACAAAATCTAAAAAGTCTCTAAAATATCTGTTATAACAACTCACTTTGTACAAGTATTAGAAGAAATTATTTTTAATAAAATAATGAAGAGTAAATTGCTTGTTATTACGCCACAAATTTTTTCCCTTATCCAAATTAGTTGATATAATTTCTCTTTCTCTTGTTACTTTTATTCTTTCAATTTCGTCACAACACGCTACATTAAAATTTCTCTAAAGTCTACCGTCTTTTCAAAAAGAGTTCTTTTACATCTCCCTCTTGAAACCGCCTTTTAATTGAAAATAATGATCTGGGGACCCAGAAAGTTTTGGATGGTGCATTGAATTAATTGCTCGGTAAATGCCTCGCTGAGTTTCTTTACACTCTTTCGCTTTTAAGTCGCTTCGAATTATGTTCGACACGAGATTCTTGCTTCGAATTTTGGTCCTGGAAAAATAGGCTGAATCTCTTGCGCTTTTAGACCGTGGTGAGAATTACGTTCTTTTTAAAGGCTTTAAATGAACAATATGTTTAATGGATTCTGACATTTATTCTGGGAAAGTTTTCTTTTTTAAGTGGGATATCAAAACAAATGCTGTAAATTATCAGAGGTGAATATTTTTCATTCAATCTCTGCAGCGGAATATTTTCCAGTTAATTACTTTGTTCCTAAATTGAGTATTTATTTTGTTAAATGCTAATGCAACCACAGCATGTGTTCCATGAATTACTGAAATTTTTTTGTGTTCTCTTAAAGGAAATTCACATTCATTTCATTTTTTATTGCAAGGCTTTATATAATTATTGCGATATATTTTACTTAAAACTGTTTCTATCTCTTTGCTTCAGTACTTCCGTCACAATTGAACTAGCCGTAACCCTTCCGCTGTGCTGGGTATTTCATGATGTTGCGTGACTATGTATTGTTTTTTAAATTACTGATATCTAAGTCCTAAGATTATGTTTTCGAATATATTCAACAACATTTTTATAGCCTTCGTCTCTAAATAAGAAAAAGATTTTCTAAAATTTCTAAAACGGAACTTTATTATCTTTTATGTTCCATGTCCCCCTCTCCAGGGAGTTGATTTCTAAAAACTAATTTTTAGCAAATCGCTATTCGATAAAATAAGCATGTTTGACAAATTTAAAGTCTATAGGTCTAATAGCTCACAAACGGGAATTACTTTATTTATAGCGCTCCCACAGTCCTCTCAACACCCTTTGGGAGTAAATCTTCTCAATAGCTGTTCTACTGATTAGTACTGAACAAAAGAAACATATGTGCCAAATTTCAAATCTGTCAGTCTAACAGTTTCAGAGATTTTGTGTTGAGTTAATGAGTGAGTAACGTTTCTCCTGTAAAAACAGATTTGTTTATAGATTTGGACAGGCTATTTTTTATTAAGTGAGTACGGTTTTCTAAAATGCACATGACTTTTATTACCTGTAAACATCGTTTAAAATGCTGTATTGGCTGATTAGTCATTTAAATAATGAATGTAAAATTTATTCAAGCGGTGTTTTCAAATAATTATTCGTCTGTTATTGAAACAAGTAATAAACAAGTAATATATATATATATATATATATATAATTTTAAAAAAATTTCTACTTAGACCAACAAAAAAAATATTTTAGTTATTTTTTTATGAAATAGTTACAATTAATATAAATATATATAAACATATGACAGAATCACAACATTAAGTGGCAAATAATTTTTATTAATTATCATTAAAGTATCGCATTGTCAACCAATACAATTGTATATATATAATTTTAGTTCAACTGTTCAGCTTTGAGGCGTGAGAAAAAAAAAAGAGTTTTTTTCGAAAGTCACCAGGTCAAGTTTTTTCCCGCTTGGGTCAAGTTTTGACCGGCTGTTTCTGTAATTATTTAAATAATTAAGTTCAGTCAATTAATTTTAATTAATTATAATTAAATTATCGTATTGTTACCCAAAACAGTAGTGTATTGAAAATTTTATCTCAAATGAGAGCTTTAAAATGCGAGAAAAAAACCTTTTCAAGTTTTGACACAAGGCGCCAAAAGGGTCGTTAAGTCGCCAAAAATGATGCCAACGTGGTTGTACTTGTAATTCTTTGAATAATTAGTTTTAATGAATTAATTTTTGTTAATTATAATTAAATTACTGTATTGTCATCCAAAATAATCGTGTATATAAAATTTCAGCTCAACTGAGTGCTTTAAAATGCATTTTTATTAACGACTGAAAATCTGAACAAGATAAATATGTATATAAATGTAGAGACAGTGTGAACTCTCTAATATTGGAATTGAAAAAGTGGACGTAGTCATGAACTGGTGGCCAGCATTATCGAGTCTCGGGTTCAAGTCCTGATGCTACCGAAGACCCACTTTGTATAGGAGATCATTTATGTTAATCTATCGAGGCTTAAAGTCCTCATGTGCTGTGGTGTGAAAGTGTGAAGAGTGAGGTTTCAGCTCAAATGACGTTCTCATCACTTGACCGAGGTTCAAAATAACGAGATTTGTCGCCAATATTCCTAGCGTAGCTCCAAATTGTAGCAATAGTGAATACTATTTTCACGCTGATGAAAAACAATTGAGTTAATCGACGAAAGCTATTGGCTTGCATGAATTCTAACTTAAATGTTATTATTATAATATTGATAGGTATTGAAATGAATTGTCAACAGTGCTTAAAATTTAAATAACGTTGTTAAAAAACATTTAATTTTTTATATGAATCGTTTTATTTTTTTTAAAGCATTTTTTTCTTGATGTGATATTCGTTCATTGTAAGCCAATAATAAAAAAAATCTAAATATGAGTGAATGTATTACGTATGTAACATATCACTCAATAAGCCCTAGGCCTAACTAATAAAACAACAACTTTTAGGAAAAATTGAACTTTATTTATCAAGATCCCTCCTTCAAGAATGTTGCATTCAGCCCAGCGCTCTTCAAAATTTTTAATACCCTTTTCGTAGAACGATTTGTCTTTGCTCTTGAAAAAGGCTTCAACTTCGGCAATCACTTCTTCATTTGGGCCAAACCTCTTTTCCTGTAGCATTCTCTTAAGATCTGCAAAAACCCAGTAGTACCTAGGGGCAAAATCTGGACTGCATGGTGGGTGGGAGAGTAATTCGAAGCGCATTGTTTTGCTTGAACAGTATTTTTTCCTTCACAAAGCATGAAATTTTTTTCATCCATAGTTTCTAAACAAAAAAAAATTGCTTCACTAAAATCTCTGTAACTTTTCAACTAAACAAGATATTATCACGAAATGCTGTCACGTGATATATATATATATATATATATATATATGTAAAATGCACATGTGTTACTTTTAGGCTTAACATTCAATATGGCTCTGTTTTTTCTATTATGTCGAAAATATCTGCTGTACGGGGAAGGTGAATCCGTAAAGTATATTTAAGCCTAATTTGCTGATCCTAATTCAGCAACAGCTTTAGAAATCATAATAGGTCTCCATTTTAGTCCATTGACTCTTTTGGTTTCTTTTTTTTTAAAGTTCTAACTTTGTTTCCTGCTATACATACGTTTATTTAAATCTTGTACAAAATACATTTCCACTATTTTTTTTATAGTTATATGTCTTAGAATCTGGTTTCTATCTTCTGGCTTTGTTAGTTGATAGTTTCGTCTTGTTATTTTTTCAATTTATTACACTATATATATATATATATATATTGAAAACATTTCTTGAAATGATCTATTCGCCAGTATACCTTCACTTAGAGTTTTATGAAAGAAATAAGCTTAAACACGTCAGTTCGGTATCGAAAATGCATAGTATATTTTCACGGAAAAGTATTTTTTTAAAGAAACGTAATGAATGATATATTTTCTATAATTTTTTCGGTTCTTAATTATACCGTCGACCCAGTTCATCACATCAAAAGATGTCGCCAAATACTGCGATGTGCTGCCAATAGTGGAAAACCGTTACTGCTGATGTCGAACTATAATAAATAATGATGATAATAACATTTGACGCGATGTTTTTGAAGTTGGCGAAGTCTTTTGGTTTGGTGAAATTTGTCGACGATATAATACGTAAAACCCACTTTGCTTGATATCATAGTAAATTAACTGAAATATTAATTTTGAAAATGGTGAAGTTGTATAAAAACAAATATAATTCTTTTTATGTCAACGATAGATGAAACAAAACAGTTTTACTTATTTCTACATCAATATTTCTCTTAATAATAATTTAAATAGTCAATTCTGATTCAATTCCTTCTTGAAACAGTTCCAGAAAAAGTCAAGAAATTATTAAGAACATTTCACAGATAGAAAAACAGAACACAAAATTAAATTTCTCCCTCCGACTTAAAGCGGGAAGGGTTACAAGACTATATGTTCGGGGGAAAAGAATAATAAAAGAGATGAGATGTCTTTGCTTGTTAATTTTCTGGAGAAAGAAGGAAATTCGAAATGCATGCATGCTATCTTCGAGCCAAAAAAAATCTCCTTAATCTCTGTCAGAAGCTTGACTTTTCAGCCTTAATTGAATAACGAAGCAGAAAATGTTTTCCAAGATGTCTTATCCAAGATTGTGGTCCTCGCCAAACACTGATCCTCTTGTATTCCCCCGACGCCAAAGATCCCGAAACATTTTCTCAGTACCAACTCCATTCTTATACGCACACGAATTCTTTTATTATTTTTTAAAGAAAGAGAAGCGAAGATTATTATTTATTCTAGGATTTTTTTCTCCCCTTAGGAAAATAAAGATTTACGAGAATGTTGTAAAACGTGGGGAGAATTTCAGACAGTTTATTTTTTATTTAGTTCATTCTTCCCTCTATCGAGGCCGTAAAGAGAAAAGGCAACAACGTAAAGATAAATTTAAAAATGGAGCATAGTTAAGTAGCATAACTGAGCTATGGCACTTTTTTTTGGCACATGAAACAGTTAGATTGTTAAAAATAAGCAGTTTATAGACGGATTTTCATTACTATTTTTTTGAAAACGTGTGTGACCCATATTCGGAAAATGCAACTTTCTAAGTTGCATCTGTTATTTTCTATTCTTGTTAGTACTTAACTGTTAAATTTATTATTTTTTACTTATTCGCAATTCCATACGTCGGCCATTATGTCCTGCTCTTTTGATAAAGAAGGTTCAGTATTGCGCGATTTTTTTGGACTGCTTACAGACGTGAGAAGTATTCAATGAGAAAAAAGATCGATTGGTGTAAACATTTTCGAAAAGTGCTGAGCAGAAAATTTTATGTTCGAAGTGTTCGACTTAAGGAGACTCACTTTTGAATCGCCCCCTTTTCATAACTCAGAAATACTTGAGTAGAATTTTATGAAATTTTTAATTCTTAAACTAAATTTTAAAAAAATGTGAAATAAGTACGATAAAATAGCAAAAACAAGATTTCAATCAATGGCATGGCGAAGAAGTTTTAGTGCACTTTTCACATGTATTTTACAATAATGCAACTAATGAACTTTTTACTAACTGAAAGTAGTACTGTACCACTCCTCTAAATGTACTACTATTGAGCTGAAAAGAAATAATGACACAAATCTGTATCAACACTATAAAAAAAGCAAAAAAAAAAAAAAAAAAAAATTTTTTTTTTTACAAAAGCTACAAAAACCCGGAAATGCAGATAAATTTTTTAAAAAAAAAACTTTTTGCAAACAATAAATCTACTAGGTAAAATTTGAGAAAATTTTGTTATAAACTAGCGAAATTCAGGAAAATTTGTAGGAAAATTCGGGAAAACTATGGGAAAATTTAAATATGATTCGGCTCATCTAGGGCACAAATGCGACCCAATGCCGAAAACCCGAGGTCAATTGGTTGCTTACTGGCTGAGAAAAAGGTACGACAAAATATGGAACGAAGACGAAGACGAAATTTGCGTCCTAATAGCGCTTTTGTTCCACTACGTGAGAAACGCGCTAATTAGATTTTCTATGATGGCGAGTGAGTGAGGGAATATTAACGTTGCACTATTCAGCTACTCGAAGACTTTTGACGACGGACCTCGTCATTTTGAACCATGGCCAAGTAATGAGGACGACACCTGAGTTGGCACCCACACTCTCCTAACCTATCCAAATCACATTAGCAGGTGCGCGCTATAGCCTCGACATATTTCACATGCCCTGTGGCTGCAGTTTAGAGAATGAAACAAAATAATAAAAAAGCCTGTTCCACAAAAAAAAAAAAAAAAAAAACCACAGAAAAAATTTAGCCTTTGTTCTCCCTTCGACAAATTATGTGGTTGATTGTAAGACGTATGTGTCCATGGAATGGAAGGGATCCATGTGAACACAATATTAACTACAGAGTGCGTATTCCCGTTAGACAATCAAATATTTAAAAATTTCATATACAGTCTACTCTCTATAATTCGAAATTGAAGGTACCAATGGAAAACTTCGAATTATCAAGAGGGTAGGAAAAAATTCTCAAAATGCACGAAGAGATTTTTTTCCCGTTCACATTTAACTATGAAACTATGCAATAAAGCAATAATAGTACATATGTATAAAGTTATTTTAAAGTATTTTTAAAAGCACATATTATACGGTATATAAATTTTATACATACGTTAGAAACCCTGTATTAAAATAATACATTTAAGATGGACTAAATTCATGTGACGTCATAATCACATAATAATTTTAAACCACTTGATTTTAGCCAATCAAGTTCAAAAACACATGTGACGATAAATGCAATTATCTATTTTCAGCAAATCAGTTCATGGACTTCGTTGTTGCCAAATTGCGTTTTTTACAGAAACTTTTTTTTAAAAAATTAATATTTGTCCCTTTATTTAAAAAGAACATGTATAAAACAAGACTTTTTTTCTTTAATTTTAAAATCTTTTTGCAGAAATTTCTTTTTATAACTCTTGAGCATCTTTACCCAATCATGCAATTTGAAATTTTACCCAAGTTTTACAAATAGAATAAAAAGTACGAGCTATACAGTTTATTGTCCGTTTTGAATTCAATGTAGAACACGTGTTTATATTATCATGTGACTGTCATGAATTTAGTCCATTGAAAACAATTATTAAAATAATGCATACTGTAAATAATTAATTATTTTTGACGAAAAAAATGTGTTATCTTCCATTCCTCATTGGAAATAAAATCATAAGCACCCGGTTCCCTCAGACACTGTCCTTCACATCATTGTATCTTCATGGCAGGATCCAGTCCGGCCCATGCTCTGTTTGGTGCCACATGCTATACGTCACACAGATGAGCCATAAATCGTCATGTCGGTCCGATGCAAAATACACAATCCTACGCAGACAGATGGTCATCAAAGGCGCTACGTTACAGGGGGAGACATGCAGAGACAAAACAACAAAAAACACGTAAGCTCCAACCTGTTTGCTACAGGACTGTACCTGATAGTGAGTGTTCTAAATGTTGAGAGTTTTATAAGAGAACTACGAATTATCGCGTGTTGTAATCTAGCCAGCCACAGATTTTACTTCAAAATATTGATGCACCCAATTGTATTGTTTTAGTTCGAAATATCAAGAGTTTATCTAAGGACTGAGCATATATTTCGAATGAGCGTGAGGTTCGTATTAGCGAAGGTTTGAGTTAGCGAGAGTCGACTGTATATATATTGAAACGCGCAGCGCAACGTGTTTTCCCCCTGTAGAGATATACTTCATCTAGGAAATTGAGTTTTACAGGTAAAGTTCGTTTCTCAGCGTGAACATGAAAAATAAGATTATGACAACCCTAGATGTGACCAGGATAACCAGATTATTGACTTTATCGCTCTGAACAACAAATTTGGCGAAATTATAAAGCCAAGGATCCCTGGAGAAGTCTCTGGTATCGACCCTTTTGTAAATTTCCATGAGACTATATAAGGGACCTTTGAGACAAAGGTCGAGTCAATGGAAATTCGAATCTGCTTGTACATTGTCTGCGATAATACAGAAAGACTTTATATGTCTGAGTTGATCTAGAAAGCCGTTTCTGGAGCGCTGTGTAAGGCTTGTTTCTAAGGAGTGCGTTTTCTACTACTATGAATAATCTGTAAGGGGCTCAGGGGTGTTAAAATGTTTCGAGAGCACAAAATATGAAAAAATTTTCGACTAGAAATAATTCTTTGAGGTTAAAATGAAATAATTTGATTCTTTTACACATTTTTTATGAAGGAATAAAGTTTCAAAAAAGTATAAAATATCTCAAATATAATCATAATTTTAAAAATAATAAGCACATAAATATAAGAAAATTTTTTGTAAGAAACAAATAGTAAATTTTACGACGCGCATGATATTTTCTGAAATAATAATTCTAATTACTAGCAATAAGTTGATTTATAAAGTCAAATATATCCTTATTACATGGTAGCGATTTTATATAAATAGAATAAAAAATAATATTTTTAAAAAATAAAAAAAGAACATTTTAAAATTTTTTTAAAAAAAATTTAATTTTTTTGAAATTTTTCAAAAAATTACAAATATGTAATACTATAAATAGCTAGGAATTAAAGATTATGATAGAGTTTATAATTCTGTAAAGTTTTATGCATCAAAGTATGATAGTTTTTGAAACGCATGCGCGTACGTGAAAAAAACACAAACTGAGAAAAAAGGCTTTAAAGTTTTAAATTGAATTTGAGAAAATAAATTTTAAAACTTACATGCTAAATTGCTCCAGGATCATAGGATATGCCTTCCTGTTGCTCAAACGGCTCAATTTCTTTACTCTTTTTAATTTTTTTGGCTCTGCGAGCTTCAAACGATGATGCTAAGCTCCTCTTTCTTGACGTAAAGATTTGACGATTGTCACGTTCAGCCAGGGACACACAAACATTTTTGTTAATTTTTAAGCCAAATTTCTCTAAAATAGTAATAAGTATTTGATTTCCATCATTAAATATGCTGGCTGCTAGATTTTCAGCAATCTCTGCAATCTGAAGGCTAGAATCAATCGTCTTAGGACAAAACTTCCAGATTAATGAATTTAAACTTTCATTAGGATTCTGTGTCTTACCTCCTAAACATTTCTTCAGGAGTGCCAGACGAGATAAGTCTGCAAATACAGGCTTAATTACATCTCGAACAGCTTTCACAACTGAGGGTTTGTGTTTATAATTTTGTAAATTATTATTAATTGCAGCATTATACTTACACCATGTATTTGGATTTGTAGGAAAAAACCAGTGCATCGGTTCATCATCGGTGCTGCAAGAATGACCCCAAACAGCCCAAATGGCTTTCCGCATTTCCTTTACACTAGTAGAATTGCATCGAATAGCATTACCATAGTAATGCGCAAGCTTATCAATTAAACTATCAGTTAACCTACTTTTACCGCCTATAGTTTTACCATCAGATAATTTCTTTTTACCATATACTAATTTAATCTTCCTAAATCTTGTACCCAATCTCTTTTGCACATGGCCTACACATTCTATTTTCTGAATAAGATGGTCATCGCCATATGGCTTGTTTTCAGAAAGGGCATTGAATGTTTTTGTGTCGCCATCTCCTATGTAGTTCGAATATTTCAGGTTGTGAAACTTTTCTGATCACTTAAAAATCCTCAACATCCCGTCAACCTCCATCTAACCAGCAGAGCCAGAATAATTTTTTCTACATGAAATCTTAAGCGCTCTTTGCCGTTTATTGTACTCGATACCAAACTTTACCCCTTTATAACTGTAGCATCCTTTGCAAAATGAGGACAACACTTCCCTATCTAAAACCTTACGTGTTTCGGCCCCTATTAGAGTACATACTCCAATCAACGATGAATGTCCTCTCGTCTTCCAGGTACTATCACCACTTACCGTTAAAATGTTATCAGGTGATGAAGAATTTTCTTCGACAGCTGCCCTGTTCATGCATTCTTCGGCGACTTCCTTCATAACAAGTGAAAGTTTATTATTAATAACATCATATGATTTTTGTTCAACAGGATTAGGAAGACTCCTTACAGCACAAAAGGTTTTTAATGACTAAACTTTGACCTATGCATCTCATTGCTAAAATAGATCTTCTGTTAATTTCTTGAGCATTATTTTTATTCCCAGTGTTTTCACAGCTTGAAAAAGTACAAATACTCCTACAGTTTTTACAATGTATTTTAAAATTCGAACATAAACCACGAGTGGATTTTTCATTAATTGTTAATGGTTTATGACATTTTAAACAGCATGATACTGACAAAATAGAGCTAAAGGTTGAAATAAAATCAAAAATACGATATCCTTTGAAGTTTTCACTTACCTTAACAAGATTTGACTTTAATGATGTCTGAATTCCTGAAAGTTTTTTACTTGAAGCATTTTTCATTTCGGCACACTTACTTGTATTTTTCATTTCTGCACACTTCCTCCTATCTTTCATGACTTCAACATGTGAGTAACTTACCTTTAAATATTTATTTCCTCTAAATCTTCTTTTCTTGGGGCGATTGCCCAATAATCTTTTCAGAGTATCCATTAATCAAATCCTGTTTGTATAAAACAACAAATATCTTCGATTTAGGTAAGTGTTTTAAAAAAACGTGTGCTAAAGTAAACACAACAGAATCAAAACACAGCAGAATGGATGTGTTGAGTTGCAGGCTTCCTTCTGATCAACTCAAGCGCTTAAAATATTTCATGAGGCTTATTAAAAACATAAAAATGAAGCGTAAGCATAAATCAAAAATAAGTGGGCGTGGCATGTGTCCATTTAAAAGTTGTTATGACTAAATTGCTATTTGCAATTTTTTGAATAACTTTCGAAGTTTTTAGAGTATTGTCACGTGGTAAGTATCAAAATGTTCAGAAAAAAAATGAAGAACAACATGTATTTTTTTCAAAAATTCGAAAAAAAAGGGTTAACACCCCTGAGATCCCTTAACTTTGTGTATATATGTCGATTTTTCTTCGTGTAGTCATTTGTTCGTTCTTGTCTATTAGAAAATCTCTTATAATTCAGGAATTTGGAGACTTTGGCTGTTTTTTCAATCCTACTATGAGCTCAAACTCTCTTATATATATATATATATATATATATATTACAAAAATATATTAAAAATAGTTATAAACCTAAGATAACTATTGTCATAATAGGAAAGATTTAGCCACAGAAATACTAAAAGCAAACTCCCAGCCTTAGGAACTAGGAATGCAGGTTTAAACAAAGTATATATATATAATATACCATAAGTATAATATAACATATATATATATTTCAAATTTTAAATCGTTAATAAAATTCTTTCTATTCATCCAATCAAGTTCAAATAAATTTTTTAAAACTTGTAGAGGATGACACTTGATGTTAATATAGTTTTTAAATATTAATTTCTTAATTACCTGTTAATTAATTAAATTAAATGAATCACCGGTTTCCGACGCCAACTTAGATTTTTCCCATTGTTGCAAAAATGTAATTGTTAAAACAATGACAAAAATTGGCGTCGAAAAACGGTTTTTCAGCCAAACCGGGTGTACATTGTTACAACAATGCAGACAAATCATGCTCTGTTTTCAATTCCTACTATTAGTTCACTCTCTCCCTATATATATATATATATATATATATTTCAAGTTTTCAATCGTTAATAAAATACTTTCTATTCATCCATTTAAAGTAGAAATTGACCTAATTTTTTTTATATTACTTATTCCCACTCAAATTTGCAACAATATGTATATTTAAAAAATCAATTAAGGAATAAAAACTTTTTTTATTTTTTGCTTGATTGATGATTAACATTTAAGTATTCAATTCTTCTTTCGAAAGAGGTTATTCTTCTTATTTATTGATCCATTTTGCAATAAGATTTTCAAAGAGAGAGCTGATTACAACTTAAATTTAGAAATATTTTCTTTGACAAAGAAAGCGAGAATATTGTTTAATATGATTCCAATTCCAAATTCCTTATAAAGCATTTTTCATTGGGAATTCGAAGTACATATTCGTTTGTATTTAAGGAATAAAACAATCGAAGGGTAAAATTCAGGGCTGCTCGTCATCGAAACCGAACGAGGGATGAAACTTTTAACATAATCTTTAAAATTAGAAATGCATTGCAGTTAGGTCTCTTCCTGACTCTTTTGTCGGAACAAATTCTTATGTATAAACCTCATAAAGTAGTGATTCCCAAACTGGTCTATATAGACCCCCAGGGGTCTATGGCAACATGCAGGGGGTCCACGTCAGTGAAAAAATAATTTGGGGGTTAATGAGGTGTAAATGGGTTTCTACGATAGTGACTCTCATTATAACCAGATTATGACTTTAAATTTAAAAGAAAGTTTAATCTAGTGGAAACCAGATTTACCTGTTTAACAGATTTATTTACTAAATTTGATGAAGTTAATTTGCAGTTACAAGGACCATCATTTCGGCGTTTCTTACCATAATTTCTTCCATCCATTTCTTGCCTTGCTAAGGAGTATAATATTAGAAGTCCCGAATTTTCTTAGTTTCTCAATTTGTCACACACAATCTGCCAGGAAAATGCCCTTTATTCAGATTTTGAAACTAGGTTTGAGAATGCAGCAGGAATTAATTAATATGGTCACATTGAAAGAAAAAAATCAAATGTTATATTACTAGAGGAACCAATCGGAATAGGCACTAAGAAGATCTTAAAGTAACATTCAGAAACGGATATCAGCAATTTTAGAAGCACTAGAATGGATGAAGCACCAGATTCATCTTTCTCATTAAAAGCATTTGTTTGTTGCTCAGTTACTTTATGTAACACTTACTTTAAGCAGTGATTAAATTTTAATTTAATTAATTAACATGTGTGTCTTAGGTTTTAAACACTATACTTCACTACGGTTAAAAATTTAAACATTTTAAAGTAAGTATAATCTTGTACCAGCTGTCCAAAAGACATTTAAGTTGATAAATTTGCAAAGTCTCATTGTTAGGTAAGTAGGGGTCTACCCAAAACCGAAAAACATGGCAAGGGGTCTATGAGACAAAAAAGTTTGGGAACCTCTGTCATAAAGGAATCATACCCTAAGATTCCACCAAAATTAACTCATCGAGGAAAGTTCCCCCATTAAAAATTAATTGAAAGTTATCTATGATTGTGTGCAGCAAAATTTAATCCATCAGTCATATCTAATCTTTCCACTAACCACAGAAAACCACTCTTTTTTAGATTTGTGCAGCAAAAAAAGCAACTACCCGTCACCACCCCTCCTAATGCTCGTCGCGGGGGTGGACCGCATTCCATTTCACGTGAATGGGCTCCACGCCAGAGAAGAGAACTTTCAAACACGTAAAGAACTCTTCTTTCTAGCCTTTTCGAATTGCAAAAATTTTCCAAGTCACGTACCAAGTGTTCCACCCTCCTCACCTCCCCTCCTAAAAGGTGTTTTACCACGTGGGGGGGGGAGGAGGGGGAAATATAGCGTGTGGAAAAGAAAATGTATTCCGATTGAAAATTGGTACTTTAACTGCCAGCGGGGAGGAGGGGTTTTCGAACCTCCGCTCTTCGCTCTCTCGACCCCCATCTAGGATTGCGAGATGATCGCGCAAAAGAAAGCGAAAAAGACACATAAAATTATCGATTTGAACGTGGGCTTTTTATTTTCGTGTTTATTTTTAGCACTTTGTGGGTTTTTTAGATTTGCGGGGAGTGTTACCTTATTCTGTTCATGTTTAGAAATTACCGGAATTGTGTGTAAGGAATCCACACAAGGGGTTCGTTTACCCACCGATTACTACATAGAAAGGGCTGAGGAAAAGTAAGATCGATTTTGAGGAAGTAAGCTGAAGAACACATTTTTCCACAGAAGAGCAATACCTCGATAATTCGAGGTTGGAAAACTTCGAATTATGAAGAGTTCGAATTATCAAGAGGGTAGGGGAAAAAAACTCCTAAAATACACGAAGAGAAATTTTTTTCTAACACATTTAAATTTGAAATTATGTAATAAAATAGCAATTATATATATACATAAATAGCAAATTATTTTAAAGTATTTTAAAAAAGTCCATATTATACAGAACTTAAAAGCCCTGTATTAAAAGAATACTTTTATGTATTAAAACAATTATTAAAATAATACATGCTGTGTGACGATTCTATCCGCGACAATATTAATACCTTGAGGACTCTTCTGGGGAAAAATAATTTTTATTCAACCAACTTTCGCCGACCTAGAAAGCGTGATTATGTAAATGAAGTATATTATATAAATTCTGTTTTCGCGAATTAAATAAGCGATAAAAAAAATAAATTTCTTGGAGTTGTCCAGGAAAACGGATTACACTAGTGGATCCAACGACATTTATTAATCCCGATAAAGATCACCTGCAAGATTCCAGTGTAGTATCCGATGCATAAAGGGTACAGGTATAGTGAGCTTGATTAATAATAAGTTAGCTTATTAGTGTGCGACGTAGTTTATATTGAGCGTATTTAAGCTATCTTGGATTCAGTTGAGGGTCCGTAGTAGTATCCCCGTGTTATAGAATCTCCCTTCCGCACTCTACTATTTAATCGCCTATCTTAATTAGATTGTTATTTTGTCTGATTGATATTTTGGTAACAATAAATTACTTAGATTGAAATCATGTCTGTGGATCATTCAGTTTCTCCCACACACCTAGCCGGGATTACAGGTAGACAAGGGGTTTCACAAACAAGCAGGAACCTACAGGTATTACAACTGTACATAACTAATCCTTTTTGACGAAAAAATCTATTTTCTTTTTTAGTTTTATGGCTGCTCTCCTTTCACTTTCCCTTCTTGAACATGACTCCTTCACACCCTCCCCCATCTCTTCCATTCCTCATTGGAAATAAAATCGCTTCGCTCCCGGTTTCCTCAGACAGTGTCCTACACTATTGGTTTTTCAAAGCACGATCCGTTATGGCCCATGCCCTATTTGGTGCCACATACTGTAAGTTACATAGATGAGCCATAAATCGCCTTGTCAGTCCGACGCAAAATACACAATCCTGTGCATCTCCTCTTCACAATAGCGGACCATCCTTTCTGAACACATGTGTTATCATGTCCATCTGTTAAACGAAAGATATGGATGGCTGACAACAGGTACGGTCTCTCTGTTATCCAGTTGAAGAAAAAAAGCAATAAAAGTGTCTTTTGGTCTGAAAAACCAGAAAATACAAAGAAGGAGTTGTAGATATATGCTCATCAAAGGGGCTATGTTTCAGTGGAGCATGCAGAGACAATACAACACAAAACTTGTAAGATCCAACCTGTTTTCTACAAGACTGTACATGATAGTGAGTGTTCGAATTGTCGAGTGTTTTATAAGATAACTTCGAATTATTGCGTGTTGTAGTCTGCCTGACCTCAGATTTTACTTCGAAATATTAAGTGTACCAAAACGTATTGTTTTAGTTTGAAATGTCAAGAGTTTTTCTAGGGGTTGAGTATATACTTCGAATTAACGAAAGGTTCGTACTGTCGAAGGTTTGAATTAGAGAGAGTCGACTGTATATGAAAGACTCTCATTGTCATAACTGAGGGGGTAGAATTTGGTTTACCGGGGCTGAATCTTCTTTTAGCCAATGAGAAAACATATCCATTAATTTAAGCACACACCTAAACAATTACCGTGCATGATAGAGATGTTTCGTCTGTAGCCAACTTCACCACTTTATCTGATTTTCTATTATGGGTTATTTTCAAATGGTGACCAACACATCATAGTTTAATTCTTAAACAAGTGTTTATTTGTATAATTATTTGAGAAAGCTTAATGTTAAATTTTATAACATCGTACTATCATGAAATAAAATAACACTCTCTAACCACCGTATTCACCGCTAAATGAACCAAGCCACGAAAGATGGAAGCAGTCAAGTGAAAACAAACCACCGGTTAAAAGTTCAATTCACCACTTTTTTTTAAACTCCAGTTACTCAACTGACATTTTGGTCAATATAGACCCCGTTAATGCACTTACTGCGCAAGCGTGATTAAATCTAACCGAGCTTTTTGATTTCGGTCAAAATTTTCTAACCCTAACCGGAGTTAGGGAATGCACTTACAACGGTGAAACGCACTTTCGGCAATAAACTAGTTTTCTTCCTTTGAGCACGCGGGTCCAGTTGTAAGGAATTATTATTCCTTCTTCCCTCTAACCCCGCTAGATGTGTGGGAGGAACTAATTGATCATACGACATGATTCACTACAATTGTTTATTTGTCGCAATATTCAACACAGACACAATAATAATCCAATTAAGATAAATTTGATCCACACTTAGAAGACTGAGGTGAGACAAGATAGGGTGGGGATAAAATATACGATCATTCAAATATATTCCTACGATAACTTATACAAGCTCGTTTTACCTCGGACGTGCACAAACAATTTAACTCTCTAACTTCTACTTAAAATATGAGCACAGTACCTGAACTCTTGCAATTCTTTATCCGTTGGACGCGGCCTTGAACATTAATAGTTGACTTGAGCACTTCTTAGAAATTCAACTTCACACGTCCTGTCTTGTTTACTTACTACTGCCGGATTGCTCGCTTCTCATTAATTCACTTCACATCCGAACTATCCTCACTTCAGTAAACTTCAATTCTCACTTCACTAACTCCCTAAAACTCGCGAATACAGAATACATATATTAAACTTAATTTGTATTATCACGTTTTCTTTTCTTCGGTGAAAGTTGGTTGAAAGAATTCTTGCCCTAAAGGAATCCCCAAGGAGTTAGTAAGAGGACGCGTATAGATCCGTCGCACAGTGAACTGTGAATACGGCGGTACTGCTTTCCATTCATTGTGCAGGGTAAATGATTCATTCATTTTGAAAAAGCTGTATTTTCAAAAGTATCACACGTACTCACATGAAAGATACATGAAAAGAGCTACTAACTCAACACCCCTTCTACTTGACACACGTCCAGACGATAACCGAGCTCATTCCATACATTTTGTAGCACAGTCCTGTCAATTGTCTACACTGCTGCACTGATGCTTCTTTGAGTTCGTGAAAGGATTGTGGTGGTATGTAAACAAGATCCTTAACGTACTCTCATATGAAAAGTCGCAGAGAGTTAAATCAGGTGATCTAGGAGGCCAGCTATTTCATTCTCCCCAATACGCCCAATCCAGCAATACAAAAGTACCTTATTTAGGTAGTTACGAATTGGGATGTGTCAATAAGAAGGGGGGGGGGCGTCTTGTTGACAGACAAAATCCCTGAAGTTAACACTTAACATAAGTTCGAGAACAACCACAACTGCAACATATCCAGGAAACATTTACCAGTTACAGTTTGCTTAGTGAAGCAAAACAGCTTATATATTTTTGTCTGTGACACTGCACGGAAACATTCGCCTTTGGTGAATCTCTTTCAAATGTCACGATTAGACATGCATTTTACATGTCAAAGAATACACAATAAAAACTTGTGACGGTTTTATCCACGCTCTTTCAACTAATAGTCCTCTTGGGAAATTTCTGGTCTTATAACGAAGAAGTCAGAGATATTGAATTAAGTAAGTGTGTTAAACAGTAAAGTCTTCTCATATCTCGTGTACCTCGTTAATTGTCTTCAGATTTATTAATGGACTAAATTCATGTGATGTCATAATCACATGATAATTTTAAACCACGTGTTTTTAGCCAATCAAGTTCAAAAACACACGTGACGTCATAGTCACGATAAATGCAATGATCTATTTTCAGCAAATCAATTCATGCACTTCGTTGTTGCCAAATTACGCTTTTTACAGAAACTTTTTTTAAAAAAAATTAATATTTGTCACTTTATTTAAAAGCACATGTATAAAACAAGACTTTTTTTTCTTTAATTTTAAAATCTTTTTGCAGAAATTTCTTTTTATATATAACTCTTGAGCATCTTTACCCAACTATTCAATTTGAAATTTTACCAAGTTTTACAAATAGAATAAAAAGCACGAGCTAGTTTATTGTTCGTTTTGAATTCAATGTAGAACACGTGTTTATATTATCATGTGACCGTCATGAATTTAGTCCATTGGGTGCATCTTTTGTCCCTGATTAATTGAATCTGAGTTGTGGTTAATATTCTGAATAAATTGGGTTGTTTTTGGAGTATAACTAATCTTCCTTCCAATTATCCCACACCTTTAGGCGCTTAGGCAGGGTCCTTACAAACATGGTGAGTTTCTGATTCTTTTCTTGTATTTTTTTTATTTGTGTACCTGTAATACTTTTGAAAATATAGCCTTTTCAAAATAAATGTATCATTTATGCTAACCCTATAATGTACCCTATTATTTTTAGCTAATTGTATTTCGTATAATGCTTACAGGTTATGCATGCATTTCACCTATTCTTATGAACATGTTTACACAAATAACGTGTCTCGTCAGGTGACGCTTCCGATAATTAAGCTCTCGCTCCTCATACTGGTGTTCCTGATACACCTATAGGAAAATTTTCAATTATGGTATATTTCATGTGAGTAAATCCTTGTTAAAATGCTGTCTTATTTTGGAATAATGAAATTTCCTACCCACCATTTACGAGTTTGCTGCTCTGCCATTCTGGTTATTTTGATCCTGACCGAATATTTATTTGGTTGATTAAGCCAAATTATATGGAACATATTCATTTTGTAACCGCAGTTTTACTATAGGAACCGAGACAAAATACTGTGATATTTACTGGATTATTGTATTTTTATTTAAAACTAATCTATACTCTGTATATTAAGGGATATAGAGTAAAAGTGTGACGGAACTATACGTGGTTCTACTAATCCCTTCATGACTCTTCTAGAAATTTTTTTTCAACCAACTTTCGCCGAGTGAAAGAAGCGTGATTATGCAAATGAAGTATATCACATAAATTCGGTATTCGCGAGTTTGAGGAGTTGGCGAGTTAGCTGGCGAGTTGGTTAGTTGAAAAGTTAAGGATTGTGGAATTATTAAATGCAATTGGAGTTTATCAATGAAAGTTTACTGAGAGTGGATCAATCGTCGGTGATTAAATACAGATAAGGATCGCCGTCAAGGTTCAAGTGGAGGACTCAACTTTATAAAAGTACAGGTACCGTGATCCTTATATAAAATAGAAGTTAGCTTATTAGGGTGCAATGTAGTTTATATTGAGCGTGTTTAAGCTATCGTGGAATCATTAGAGGGTCCGTATTGTTATCCCCAGGCTATTGAGTCTCCCTTCCTCGCGCTACTATCTGATCGGTTGTCTTAATTAGATTGTTATTGTGTCTGCTTGATATTTTGGTAACAATAAACAATTAGTTGAATCATGTCTGTTGGTAATTCTGTTTCTCCCACACACCTAGCCGGGTCTGCGGGTAGTCAAGGGGTTTCAGAGGGAAGTAGGAACCGACCGGTATTACAAAAGTTTTAAAGTTTTGTTATAGTTTCCCTAATATAATTTTAAAATCGGCCTTTTCTAATTTTTTTTCTTTTTTTTTATAAATGAAATGCTGTTTATCTACTTACAATTACGCCTTAAGAATTTTTGAGACTCTAGATCTCTATTCAAATGCAGTCTCCCCCTCTGACCCTTTTAAGAAGCATTAAGCATCATAATTTGTCTAAAAAATGGTAATACGTGATAAATAAATGAACGTGAATCACAATCCCGCAAACCTAGGCACAAACCACTTCAACCTGCTGCCACCTTTCAACAAATGAGTACTGATGGAGCGGCTAAGGGGTAGATTTAAACACGGACGACAAACATGACATAATACACTCTTGCCTCTGCTGCTAGTTAGAATATTGCTTGAAATTCCCAGTTCCTTGCAGAATATGTCCCGGAATATAACATTTCACGATTAAAATTATTAGGATCATGATCTTACCGAGACGGAGTCCAAAATGAGAGAAGCCCCCCTAAAGGCCAAGGCTTTTGGCCCAGTTGTCTCCTGTTTACTAAATTATAATAATTATACTGGAAAATAGGTAATTTCTATACTAAAGATAAATGGCTTCTATTCAGAAATGTTTACTCTCATTTCTCATCTTAACTGAGATATTCATCAAAGAAGACTAGAGGCAAATAAGTCTCGTTAATTGCCGTGGATGTCAGATGAGGGCCCAGTTAAATCGACAACTGGCTAGATCGAGTCCAGTAAAAAATAGATTTTTATTGTACCTCTAAGTTTTAGACGAAGAAGAAACACGCAGATGGTGTTGAAAAAAAAAGAGTTTGCGAATCATGTAGCGATACTTCATGTACTGATTCTAGATTTTGAGTTGCAAATAAAAAAAAGTCTGATTAATAACATGAGATATGGAAATTAACTCACAGTCGCATAGTAAATGTAATCCCGTGTTTCCAGCCAATCGGTTCACGCACTTAGCTGTTGCCAACTTTTGCTTTTTGCTGAAACTTTCTTTTAAAAAGTTAATTGTTGTCAACTATAATAAGACCCATAGGGTATACAAAATGCACTTGATTTAATAGTACATATATAACTACAAGAGTTTTTTAAAAATTTGGATAAAAATACTAAAAATCTTAATACTTGAATATTTTTACTAAGCCATCAAATTTGAGACTGTATCTGAATTTTACAATTAGAACAACACGTACAATACTAATGACCACTTTGAAAACAATGGAGAACACGTGATTGATTTTATCACGTGACTTTCATGTATGTAGCCCATTGGAATTTAGGACTATCGAGTAATTAAGAATATGGTAGATTATAAATAACCAACTCCTTATTTTTCATTAAAGAATTTTCTTTTGAATAATACGAAGTTGGTAATTAGGCTACAGGAAATACTTTTAAAATAGTTTTCAAAACTCTTTTCATGTTTAGGGTCTATATATAAATTATTGCCCCTTATGATCCGACCTCATATACCCAATTTGGTACTTGTAGACAAATTTTATTTTAATTTATTTATGAAAAATTGTTCGCTTAGAAACTTATACTCGAACTTTTCAAAGTAGCTATAGCCAACTATACTATAGTCAAAACCCATTCTCTTTGGCTTCAGAGCCAACATTCTGGTCTGCAATCAAATAGGTTTTGAAACAGGAGACACACACACACAATCAGCACATAAATCTAATACTAGCCACCAAGTAAGTTTTCTGCTTAAGAGAGAATGACGGTCTTTCTATCTTTCTTTAATGTTTAATTATAGCTCTTTTCCAATAATTTTGTCAGAAAATTCTTGAGTGACATTAATGTAACTCAATCCATCAATTAAATTGGTGCCATTACAACATAAGTATTCGTGCTCAAACTTTGTTTCATCGAATCATCTATTCTACCTTTAACGAAACGGTATAAATGACTCCAAACACCAGAATTAATACTTCCAGTTGAATTAATTTCTCTATTATCTCTGTTCTTTTAAAAAACTTTTTATTTTTATTCCCAAATCGGATTCTGAGACACATGAACAAAAGTTCTACAGGTTTGACTCCATCGGGGGAAAAAAAGAACAAAAAAATCCCACCCAATCATAGTAAATGAAAGGAAAAAAAGACTTATCTTGTGTCATGTAATTGAGTCTTTGACAGTTCATGCTTCTTTTTTGCTCCTTTTCGAATGAGAAAGTAAAAAAAAAAAAAAAAGCTCACAAAAAGTTCTCTTTCGGCTGCGACAAGCGAACTGTCGATTCGAATTAGTTTGTGACAGATCGAGAAAATGAAAAAGAATAAAAGAAAAAAAAATAGTCACCAGAATGGAAGGGAAATAGCCGTTAAGAACGATTTCCTGTTCTAGAACGTTTCAGAAAGACCCACTCCTTGTAGAAGCTGTGTGGCGAATCCATTTTCACGTGGTAATAACGTCGAAAAAGAATGGACTAAAGCGACATGAGGAAATGTCACGCTATCCCTAAAGCCATTGAAGAGCGACGATTTTAACAGAAGGAATATTTCGAATAAGATTCACTTCGTGTAGGAGAAGTTTTTTTTTCTGTGTGTGTGTCTTTTCTGTTTTGCTTTTTCGAAGAGAAAGCTTTTTATCGTGAAGGTAGAATAAAACCTTAAAAGAGTTTTCATGTTGACAGGAAATGTCCTTTCGAGTAAACAGAATCCGTTTTTCTTTTCCTGAATTCTATGTCTGTTATAATGAAGTTGATATATTTCAGTTCCATTATAACTATTTTCCTGTGAAGAAAATGCTGTGTGTTCTATAATTATTAATTTTGGCAACAACAGTTTTCGTTATAACTTCATGATACCAGTGCCGGTTTAAGCTAATTTTGGGACCTGGGCGTAGAAGATTTACAGGCACCCTGACACTAGCGGATCGAAATTTATTACCAGACAACCTGATTAAGTCTAGCTTATCCGGGCCCCTGGGCGCCTGGCCCAAGCGCCCAATGGATAAACCGGCACTGCATGATACTCTGTGTTACTGCTGCTTCTCCCACAACTAGCAATTCTAGCTATTCCTGAATTCTATGTCTGTTGTAATGAAGTTGATATATTTCGGTTCCATTATAACTATTTTCCTATGCTGTGAGTTCTATAATTATTAATTTTGGCAACAACAATGTTAACTATAACGTCACGATACCAGTGTATATGAGCTAACTTCGGGCCCTGGGCGTAGAAGATCTACAGGCCCCCTTGATACTGGCGGATCGAAATTTATTATCAGACAATCTGATTAAGTCCAGTTTATTCGGGCCCCTGGGCATTCACCCAAGCGCCCCATGGATAAACCGGCACTGCATGATACTCTATGTTACTGCTGCTTCTCCCGCAATTAGCAATAACGGGAATAAAACGCTGAATAAGTAACCCGACTAGTAATTAGTCTTAAGCCTAGTTGTTCAAGGCGCAGCAAATCGTATATTTGTGGACCGACGCTGGTATGTAGTCCAGATTATGTCCAAATAATCCGCCAATTTGATGTAGTGGCTAGTGACGCTGACTGCTGAGCAGTTGGGCCTGGGTTAGAATCCCAGAGACGGCATGTATGCATATTACCTTCGTAGCATGGAGTACTCTAAATAGCCGTCGAACCGCAAGTCTTCTAGGGAGGTTGGTAAAAAGGGAAGTTCCTGACCATCCACAGGGTGTTCTTCCTTAAAATTGGGGGCCTCCCAGCGAAATAGAAGGAACAGAGAGAGAGTTTAAACAAGAAGCAAAGCTAAGTAAAGCATTATTTAGTAAATTCAATTCTATCAAAACAATTCTTTCCATCGCCTCCATCCATATTTTAATATGAACCGTCGTTTGAAATAAGTTTTCATTTTGAAGCACTTTGTGAATAATAAATTCTGTACTGATGGAGCATTTATTTTTCCAAACACCTAATTTTTTATGTTTTTTTTTAAAACCTATATATTTTTATTTTTCAAAAATTTGTCATTGATAAAACGCTAATAAGGAACTCGATTCAATATATTACTTAAATAAAAAAGCAGAAAATTTTGTTGGTATAAGTTAGCATTCACACAGTCAACAAATTCAAACAGAAATACGAGGTGTGGCACAAAAAAAACGAGACTGGTCCATTAAATCATTATACGTACAGAGTTAGTTCTCCGTGACAATATCACCTTCAAAATATTTCCCTTCAGCATTCACGCACTTCCGCATTAGGTCATGCCATTGCTGGTAACAGTTCTGGACCGAGGGTTTTGGAAGGCCCTTCAGGAGATTCTCCGTTTTTGCCTGATCCTTTTCAACTGAGGTAAAATGGGTTCCCTTTAAGCAGGATTTAACTGTAGGAAATAAAAAAAAGTCGCGAGGGGCAGAATCAAGTGAATAAGGAGGAAGCCCCATTACAGAAATATTTTTGCTGGTCAGAAACTGCTTGACAGATAGGGCCGTGTGAGTGGGTGCATTGTCTTGGTGCAACAGCCATCCATCACTCCCTAATTTTTTCACGAAGTCTTTTTAGTACTTCAATATAGTAGAGTTGATTAACAGTCTGACCACTGATGTGAGTGGGAACTCACTCATATCACGAATTTTGGCAATGTTTTCGTCTGTAATC
The DNA here is from genome assembly GCA_019973975.1 of Trichonephila clavata. NCBI lineage: Eukaryota > Metazoa > Arthropoda > Arachnida > Araneae > Nephilidae > Trichonephila > Trichonephila clavata. The sequence continues at coordinate 25,837 of BMAO01016016.1, forward strand.
GCTTGCCTTCTGTGCCCAGATCGTTCGTCATCTTCCACACTGTCCCTTCCCCCTGAAAACCGTATATGCCATTCACATGTGTGCGAGACAAAATTTCATCTCCATAAGCTTCGATTAAAATTTGAAATGTTTTCGAGGCTGATTTCTTAAGTTTTACAAGAAACTAGATGTTGATTCTCGACATTTTCCCGGCAGAATGCAGTTGCACGTGTTCACTCATTAACGCAGTTCTCCCAACTGGTGGGATCGGTTGAGGCGAAATTAGCTATATGGATGAAGGAGGAGCTTCGGAAGACGTCACTTAAACAATTGCTGTCAACTCTATTCTTTTTAAAGTTACACACTTAGTCTCATTTTTTTTTTGTGCGTGTCACACGTTGTATATTCTTATGGAACAAAAAACAAACGAAAAAATAAATGTTGCGTCATCTTTTCCCTTCAGGATAAGAACATTTAGCTTATTTTTTTTAAAAAAAAAAGGATTAATTATACTAATTGTAGACCATATTAGGTATGTCATAGGAAAGTTATGCATGGCGAAACACAGATGCTTTTAGCGGCACTCATTTGATCATGTGCGTCAAGGAATGGCTTTGTTATAAAATAATTTTCTTAATAAAAATGTTTTTTTTTTTGTGTACCATGATTTTAAAAACATTTTCATGCATTGTCATCCACTTATGAGCTATAGTCCAAATTTCAAGTCTCTAGCTCATCGGGATGTTAGTTTAAAATTAAATTACAAAATTCCACCCGGACAGACATAGAAGAAAGTGAGTTAATAAAAACATGGTAAAACCTGGGGCCCCTCTTGGACCACAGAGCCACGAAATTGAATACGTAGACGCAACTCGACCCTTGAAATCGACAGGTGGTCTTTGTTAGTGTAAATTTGTGTAAGTTCCTTAGTTAGAAGCCCCTATCGAAATCGGGGCCCGGGTTCAAGACTATAACTCTTTTTTTCATATTTTTATGCATTGTCATCCACTTCTGAGCTATGATCCAAATTTCAAGTCTCTAGCGCATTGGAAGTTATAGTAAAATTAATTACAAAATTTCACCCGGACAGACACACAAGCCTCTTCAAGGGGGGAGCGAATTTGAGACTAGAAGTTCTTTTTGTACATTTTCATGCATTGTCATCAGCTTCTGAGCGATGGTCCAAATTTGAAGTCTCTAGCTCATCGGGAAGTTAGTTTAAAATCAATTACAAAATTCCACCCGGACAGACAAGAAAGCGAGTTAATAAAAACATGGTAAAATAAATAAAAATGCTTCTAGCTATCGTTTTTCAATATGTTACACATCATTTTAACTAGAATTATACGAGCATTAAAAAATTCAAAGTCTGTTCTTTTTAAATGAAGAGGTAAAATCTCTCTCTATAGAAATATTTTTCACATTTCATTAAAAAGATGATATAATTCTTTCATTTCATAAAAGGATACGTGGATTAAAAATACCTTAAAAATATACAGTCGTACACCATGAACTTTCCAAGAAGCGGGCGGGGGTAATCAATATTTCTTAAGAAAATTTACTTTCAATGGCATTACTTTATGAAACTATTCGATTTTTGTAAAACATTGCAAGTTTGAAATGTATAAATAATTTTAAAAAGTTTTCACAACTTTGTTTAACACTGTATTTATTGATATTTTGTTGTGTATCTAAGCTTCATCTCTTGCTCTCTTAAAGAAGAGATTATTTCCTTCCTTATTTTATACATGTGGGAACTTGATTAAATAAAACGTAAAGAAGGATTAACAACTGTAGTTGATAAGAGATACAAGAGTTGCATACGAACAAAGAGAATATGTTTAATTATCGGCGGTAGAGAGAGAGAGAGAGAGAGAGAGAGAAAGTAAAACGGTCTGAAAACTATGGAACACAAGCAATTTCAGCGCCAGGTAGCTTCAGAAACTGTTATTAATGATGATGAGTTTTATCAGCATAACACGCATTCGAAACAGGTTCCAAAATCAATACTGAGCCTCACATCATGTCGGTAAGTCAAATGCAGAAAAACGAAAAAAGTGCAAATTGCTAGATTATGCACGGCAGCAGATCATACGAATTATTTGAATCTTGTGTCAGTTAAAATGGCTCTTTTAACTGATCACGTGCTATTTTGAATTGGGATAATTTATAACAGATTTTATTACCTTCAGGTTGATTGTTTTCAAATCGTATTCAGCATTTTGTGTTAAAGATTTACTAAACAGTTAAAGTTTTTATTTTTTTGCTTCAATTTTCAGAGTTGAGAGTAAATTAATAATGGAAGATTTATTTTAGCTTCTAAGAACACTATTGGATAGAGCAGCGATTCTCAACCTATTTCACTTCCTCTACTATTAGTTCACTCCTCCCTATATATATATATATATATACCTTATATACCTTGTTCAAATTGTCAATCGTTGATAAAATAATTTCTATTCATCCATTCAATTTTAAATGCATTTCTTTAAACTTGTAGTGGATGATATTTGTGATCTTAATATAGTTTGTTCAAATATTAATCCATTAATTAAACTAATTACCGGTTTTCGACGCCAATTTAGATTCTTCTCTATTGTTGTAACATTGTAACTGTTAAAACAATGAAAAAAAGTTGGCGTCGAAAGCCGGTTTTTCAGCCAAACTAGCCAAACCGGCAGTGCATTGTTACAACAATGATAAATCATGCTCTTTTTTCAATTCCTACTATTATTTCACTTCTTCTTATATATATTATATATATATATATATATAATATTCTTATATTATATATATATATATAATATTCTTCTTATATAATATATATATATCTTGTTCAAATTTTAAATTGTTAATAAAATATTTTTATTCATCTATTCAAAGTAGGAATTGACTTAAATTTTTTTTTTGCAATACTTGTTCTATTTGTTAATGCTGAAAATTCGAATTCACGCAAATAAAATAAAAGAGAATTGTAAAAATATTTTTAAAACTTTTCTGGCTATTATGAAATAACCACCTCTAATTTTATTTAAAAATGAATTAATTGACTCTTTCGATGTTTTGAAATTAAATCTCGATTATTACAGAGCGAAATTAGTTTTTCATCTTTATTCAATGTTAATTCATATACAGATGTATTCGTTATCCCAAATGGATTACGAATCCAATCATACAGTTTTTTTTATATGCATCTATCCATGAAAGAATAAGATAAATATACCACGAATAACCTTAGTTTATTTCTATAAAATGGCCGAGAATAATTCGAAGTTCAAGATTTTGTTATTTTCTTACAGTATAATCAATAATTAAAAAAAAAAAAAAAAAACTGGCGGCAAGCAAAATTGCTTTTCGTTAGCGGGAATCATTAGCTAGAGTGTAGGTTAGTTGGGTTTGGCGGTGTTTATTTTGATTTCGTGGTGAGATAACGATTTAATTTTGGCAGACTGTTTAATTTGTTTAAAAGCGTAATCTTTGAAATGTGGTCGTATTTCGAGAAGGTCTCGTGTTCTCTATACTAGACCGCTATTCGTTAGTTAAAATCAGCATATGTTTTTTTTAAAGACGATTTTCAGACTAATCATTTCATTATTTTTAAAAGAAAAATCAATTGTATTGTTTTTAATTTCACAAGATTTCAGTTGAAATTTTTCTCGTTTTTTCACTTTTTTCTTCGAGTTATTCTGAATAGTATGTCTATAAAGTACGCTTTGGGTTTTTTTTTTCGATTTAAAACGAACGGGGAAATTGTTCGTGGTACAGTGGTGTATGGATAAAGAATTGATTGCCGCAAATGTCGAATGGTTGGACTGTAAGAATGCTATGCGTTTGGTTAAAAAGAAGGAATCGAGTGATGGATATATTTGGAAATGCCAAAAGACAGGAATTAATGTGCAGTGTATTAGAAAGGTCTATACGAAAGAATATCTGGTTTGAAGAAAAGTGGATAAATATGCTTCAGATTTTGTGACAACGAATATATGGGCTTGTGAGAATCAAATCGATTCTGAACTTAGCGGAGTTCATCTGAGGGAAATGGTCAAACTAGCGATCCGAAATTTTTTAAATTTTCCTCAAAGTCACCACATACATTTTACTCTCCTTTCAAAGAACTTCTCTTCTAAGCAGAAAAGGGTAAGCCTTTTTCTTTAGTTTTTTAATTTAATTTTCCGTTTCCAACACTAAGCAAATAACGGATCGGAACTGTATTCGACTCCATGATTAATAACTTTAAAAGCATTGCAATTAGTATTTGTCAGTGATAATTGCTTTTTTTAAATGGAAAATGCTATTTTGCAATCTTCGAATAATTGTCGATACATAGCTATATCTTAGCGAACGTTTCTAGTTGCCAAGAAAACTGCTAACTACGCGCCAGTTGATACTCTAATCGGGCTTTATTATCAATAAATAAGTCAGATCATAACCTTTCAAGTATGTTACTATTCGCGCCTGCTTTCATCAATAATGAACTTAATCTTGTTATTCAAAAAAGTCACTATGATAGCATTTCAATAAATTTAATTTAATATTTAATGTAGAAATGAGCAAGTTCAAATTTAGGAATTATAATTTACAAAAGTCTAAAACGTTATGTCGTCAATTAAATCTGATTTGGGACAGTCGGAAATTGTAAAATTCATGAATTTTATTACTGATGATTATTTTTTTTTTAAGAAAAAGACAAATTTGTTTAAAAGTGAAAAAAAATAAAAAGAATAAATTTTTGAGTTTTTTATTTCTACAAAATTTAAAGACAAAATTTACTTTAGAATAATTAAATTTTACCTGAGAAAATTTCACAATTTATCCATAATATTAGTATTAATTTTTTGTAGTTTTATTTTTACAAGCAGTGCATTATAAAATTTATTATTTTTGCTTTACAATTGGAATAGAAAATTACAATAGGACTTCAGTTTCTTAAGTTAAGAGGGAAAATAATTTCTTACTCGATAAAAATAATAAAAATGACCTTGTGTGTGATTTCTTTTTTAAAAAAACGATACAATTTGCTTCTTAACACTGAACTGACTTTTAATTAAATTAAATTTTCACTTCGAAATTAGATGAGCAATAATTTCAAAAGACGCAATCATATCTACTACTACGAATTTAATTAACAAATGGTAACAAATGTATTCGCAGTTAAATTCCAAAAAAAAAAAAGAATGTCGCAATTGAATTTTCAATGTAGAACATTTTATTCTAAAGAGTAACAATGTTCGGCTTTTATTTAAGTCTTGGTATTCGACATTTAAAAGCGTAAATTAATTAATATGAGCACAGGAAAGGAGCAACTCAACTCGCGTTGTAAAAAAAGTGCGCTTGAAATTGTTCTACGAAAATCGTTTGTTGCATAACAGATTCTACTTAATAAGTTTTTCTTTGTAGTTCATTTGACTGCACTATTTTAACGTTTGAATATGAGTTTTGAGAGCGGTAATAAACAATATAAAAATGTGAAAAAATTTGCTGCAAGTTTGTGTCTTTCACGTGTCGTTTCATGGATTTAGGAATTAGTTCTACAAAAAACTAGTAATTTGTGTAACCTAGCGCAAAGATGGTTGAAGGTAGGATTAAATCAAATCAATTTTTTAAATAATTATTAAAATACTATTTTTATTAGGGAACCCCGTTTTTTTAAAAATTTTGTGTGCTTTTTTCCTTGGCAATTTAGAGAATTTTGCTTATAATTTTATGTGATAAAAAATAATTGTCTTAAGCTTAATTTGCCCAAATAAAAAAAAATATGGGTATAGGAACTGAAACAATTCTATAAAATTGCAGACAAGGAAAAAAGTAACTTTGCGTAGTATTTTTTAAAAAAAAATATCAGAAAATAATTTTTTTAAGGGAAAGATTTCTTGAAATTATCGCGCATAGAAGGCGTGTATTGTTTCAGTAATGTGAAAAACTCAAGTACACTGTGTGTGTGCATACACATTATCTTTTCAATAATTAATTATACTTAATAATGAGTGATAATTTAGCTGACTATTGCAATTTTTAGAACTAATAATCTGTTTTATATTTTACAATATTATTTACAAGTTGCCAGTTTTATTGATCAAATTTTCGTACAGAATTCGAAAAAGCATTTTAAATTCATCATACTGTGCATATGTTACAAACAACAAAAACGCATAGACAGTTATAAAAAGTAAGAAAGGATTAACATCAATGATAAAAATATTCTATCGTATGTATAATGAATGAAGTATTTTGAAATTTAATTTACAAAAGACTTTTTATTAGTATAAAATGTAAAGATTGTAAAATAACCTCTTTTCCTTTAAAAAAATATTCGAAGTATTCTTTACGTAGATCACTCATTCATTTTAATAACCGAAATATTATGATATAAATGCACTTTTTTATCACAAAGGGAAACGAATATTTTTAAACGTAATTTCAAAAGTGTTCCTTTTATTATGACCTTTTTATAAACTTAACTTGTGTGTAACGGAATCTTTGAACTCGATTTTTACCCACTTTAAAAGGTCAGATTAATTCGAAATTTTGCATGCGTCAAGTTCTGATGGCAATACAATAATTTCATAATTTTGTTCCATTGTCCTGATCAGGATCATCAGGATTAACTATCTCCAGATTTGGCGACTAATTCTATATACCATTTCCAGATTTGACAACTAAAGGAATAAATTACAACCCTAAAAGTGAAAACGCTCGTGGTAATACAAATACAACAAACACAAAAGTTTTCTTTATGTGAGAAAGGGGTGGATGTGTCAGCAGTTTCTTCCCATAATATAAAGAATTGTCTAGTTTTTCTGAAAATGGAAATAAAAGAAAAGATTGGTGCATGTAAAAAAAAATTATGTTCTAACTGCTAAACTCAGGCATAAAGTCTGCTTTTATAAATTTTCTTATCGAGTCTGTGGAATGAAGCAACATTCATTGCTTCATTTTACCAAAACAGGGGAGAATTGATTCAGAGGTCATCGGATTAATTAATTTCTTGCAAACATTTCGATTCAAAAGGGGTACTTTTATGCTCTAATGCTGTTGCAAGTTTTAGAGAGAATATTGAGTTGTTTCAGTGCACCTTCTTCCGCATGAAATATTTCAAACTTAGCTCTTCTTGATATGTTTCATTTAGCTGATCCTACATTTTGCAAACCAGGTCGTATCGACACACTGATCGGATGCCAAAAATCTGTCAAAAAATGACGCATTTAAGATTAATTCATCAATGAATAAATGATAGTTTAAAAAACTAAAAAAACACGCTTTTACTATAGATCGAACTAAAAAATGGAAAATAAATTATATAGTTTTTAAAAAAACAAACAAAAAAACACGCTTTTACAGTTAATCGAGCTAAAAATTAAGAAATAATTCTTAATATAAGAATAAAATATTATTAAAGAGAAAATTAATGTCATTGTGGTAAAGGCGTGGGTTGTACTATATTTTAGTACTAACTCAGCATTTCGGAATAGAACTAGTAAGAAATTATATAAATTTATATCGAGCACACTATGCTATAACCACAATGACGTTAATTTTATCGTTAATCATTTTATTCTTACATTAAGAATTATTTTTTACTTTTCAGTTCGATTAACCATAAAAGCGTGTTTTTTAGTTTTTTTAAAACTATAATTTATTTCGACTCATCACATTTTTTTTAAAAAGAGGGATTGCGTTAAAATAGTAAATGTTTAGAATGATTTTTTTTATCTTGTTTTTTAACGGTTTAATAAGTTCCTTAATACTTTAAGACTTTAAACTATTTCAATGATTTTTTTAAAAAACTTCTTTTTGAATTAAGTTAAATAAACATTTTAATATTATTCCACTGAAAACAATTTTACTTCTTGAATTTAAACACCAAATATGAATGAAAAATTAGTTAATACCTCTCATGTGAATAGTAAGAATATTATTTTCCAGAAAATTAATGGTGATAGCTAATTACAGATGAGTAATGAGTTTTTCCAGGTACAGAGAAAAGTTAAATCCTTTTCTCAGAAGTAGAAATTTTGTGTAATCCAGAGGATTCTCATTTTTTAAACTTTATTGCATGGTAGTGAATATTGTTATTTTCCCCAAAAAAGCATGGGCGGTAAGATTGATGTCTCCTGGAAAAAGAGATTGTGTTGGTTTTACAATGATAAATCACAGCAGGATTATTTTATGAGAAAAAATTACTGTCTTTCTCCAACTATCATGAGAAAATACTTAAAATGTAAATTAATCTACTTTACACTTTTTTCAATTCCTACTATTAGTTCACACTCTCCCTATATATATATATATATATATATATATATAAATATTGCTCAAATTTTTAATCGTTAATAAAGTACTTTCTATTCATCCACTCAAGTTCAAATACAATTTTTTAAACTTGTAGTGGATGACACTTGATGTTAATACAGTGTTTTCAAATATTAACTCACTAATTTTATTTAATTAATGAATAAATAGTAACAAAAAATAATAATCTAGCACCACATAGGAAAGGGAAAACCGCTTGTTGTATCCCTGTAGCTCAATGAATAGCGCGTTGGGCTTACAATCTAAAGGTCGTGGGTTCGAATCCTAACTGGGTTGGCCTAACTTCTGATAATGTGATTTATGAAGGAATTAATAGTAACAAACAAAAAAAAATAGTCCAACACCCTATACAGAAAGGAAAATCGCTTTTTTTTGTCACTTAATATTGTGATTCTGTCATATATATGTATATATATATATATATATATATATACATATTTATATTAATTGTGATTATTTATAAAAAGCAATTTAAAATAAAATTTTTCTTTGTTGACCTAAGTTGGAATTGGGATAAAATTCTTTTTATATTACTTGTTGTGTTTATACCTGCAAGTAAAACTTACACAAAAAACATTTCTGAAATAGCTTTGAATGCCCTTACTTGACTTAGAACGTGGTTTGATTTGAATTAAATTGAATTTAGAGCTTTAAGAGGGCTCTAAAGAGGACGTAAGTCATAAATTCGAACTTATATCAAGTGATGGGTAACATTTGAGCTGATAACTTACTCACATATCTTTCTTTACGGTACTCAGTGAGTTATAGCGTGCAACATAATGCCTTATTCCTTGACGTGGCGTGGAAGTCAAGGAGAACATTTTACGCGTTTGATTGTTTATTGACATCGAACTCAGAATTAACACGAGGACAATTGGACAATTGACAGCGGACTGAACCACAGTCGCCTGCGATGGCACCTCACTCTCCATGCATCAACACTATACCAACTTAAGGACTTTGGTCAGCGACAGATAACGCATATTAGCCCCTGTGGGTCATCGGTGGCATTAGGACTCGAGTGAGTGAATATTAATGTCGCACTATTCAGCCATTTGAGGGCTTTTGGGGCGGAACTCTTAATTTTGATTTATGGTCAAGAGACGAGGATGACACCTGAGATGGCACTCCCTCTTCTAACTTGCATACCATACCAACGGGAAAACGTTTGAGTCTCGATAGATTTAACGTGCATTGTCCACCTCTGCTCGGCGAGTCTTCATGGTAGTAGGCTCGAACTGATGACACGCCAGCCACGAGTCCGTTACCTTGACCTCTAGGCTACCGTGGCCGCATTAGGACTTGACCTCACGACTCGACAACGCTGCCTACGATTTCATGACCATGGTCTCTCGGTTACTACGGTCAACTTCAAGATACGATGCAATCACTCATGTATACAGCTATGTATGAAGTCAGATCGATGGCTTAGAGATAGCTTGCCCGCTTCGTCAGCCTAAGGTTGTGGACTCGTTCCTTGCTAGAGTCGATTGATTTCCTGGATGCGAAAATCGTAGGCACGCATATGATTATGTGGCATGTAAAAGATCCATTGATAATCAATTTAGTTCTGGTACTCTCGGCAAAAATTACGCCAATTAGGAGAGTGCACGTTAAATCTGTCGAGAGCTCAAGCGTCCTCCCGTTAGTGTGGTGTGGTAGTTAGGAGAATTAGTGCCAGCTAAGATGTCGTCCTTGTCACTTGGCCATGGTTCAAAATTACGAGGCTCGTCGCCAAAAGCCCTCGAGTAGCTGAATTAGAATCATTATTATTTTCTAACTCGGCTGCATTAGAGAATCACAGTAATATTTACTTTGCGACGAAAGCTTAGATTAAATAAATTCAAGCTTCAAAATTTGATAGTGAGAGCTGCTACTGGATGATGTCATCATGAAATGGCTCTTACATTTGGGGACTTTCTAATATGAAGCCCATTATGGGGAAAAGTATCTATATATTATTATTATTATGTTGCCCATCCGGTATAAGGGTTAGCTACACTGACTGTTGTGGCGTAGGGCCTGGGTACGAATCCCGGAGAAGGCATGGATGTTTATCAATGTGTAGTGCCTTCGCAGCAGGGGGGGGGGTCTCGAAATAGCCGTCGAATCGTAAGTCCTCTAGTGAGGTTGGTGGTAGGGGAAGAGAGGTGGAAGGACCCTGACCACTACCAATGTGTTCTTCCTCAAAATTGGTTGGAAACCGAGTCAAATCGTATTGTAACCTTCATGGTGCTCAACGCTACGGCTAGCAACAGGTGTACAATCAAGCCTGATGCCATGATGAATTTCGTGGACCTCGATCTGACTACGTCAGATTGGTGGCATTAGCAATAACAACAACAACATTATTATTCTGGATATGAGAACCGCATAAAGAACTGATCGTAACTTTCTTCAAGTTCTTATCCTGTGCTGTGTAATATGTTAGGATTATAAAATCATTTTAAACGTTAGAACGAGTTTGTTTGCTTACATTTTTGAACGACTTATCGATTTTAACGTTTGAACCTATTTCTACATCCACCAGTCTAACACAAGATCCATTAATCACAACCAATACATTTTGTAATTTTGAACTATGGTCACTTGACGAAATCTGCACTAGAGGTCCGTACATTTACGCCGTTTCAAGACGAGAATTTTGAGCTTCGATAAATTTTAAAAATATGTGCATTAGTCCCACATATAACCAGCATTTAGAACGAGTTGGACAATATTTCCCTCTTTAACTGTTTGCTCTTAAAGCGAAGTATTATACTTCAACACCGTTCAACCGATCACTATGAAAATTGGCATGAATATGTATATTTTTTGGAAGAGGTTTTTGAGCAATCCTTCTTGTTATAGCTCCCCACCAGGTGGCGCTACAGCAAGGCAACTTCTGCACCGTTCAATCCATCGCCAAGTAGCACGTGTTCTCCAAAAAGGATGCCAACTTCGCTCTATCACCAACATTGAGTCGCTATTATAATGTAAGGTACGGCGTTGCTTGCGAATATCATAATTTTAACATAAAATAAATACAACAGAAAGTAATATTAACGTATAACATATCCAGATATAGATTATATACGCTATTTTAAGCATTCATTACACACTATTTGTAACAATGTGTTATTTTTGCTGAACAGAGATCAGCTTAGGAAGGTGTTTTCAAAAATTGCCCCACAAGAGAGTTACGGAGAGTTATAAATAGGAAAGAAAACCCCTTTCTCTCTTTTATCAAATATTAGACATTCAGATTTGGAATTTAACAAATATGATATTTTTTTGTTGTTGTTGTTTAGCTAAGACATGCAAAAAACTTTTTTTTTTTGTTTAATTTGAATTTCACGTAAAATTAACCCATTAGAAACTTCTTTATCCTTTAATCTGTATTGTTTAATTTTTCAATTCACCCGTGCGACGAAAGGGTATACCAGCTAGTCTGGTATAAATTTTAATGCATATTTGTTTGGGAACTATACAAAATCCACACCATTAATCGTAACGCTCCAAAATTTTTGCAATAAGCTTCGCAGATGCTTTAAAGGATCTGTAAGCATATTTCCACCAAAATTGTGTCCTAATTTATTTGTAGTGAATTTTTTTACCTCTTCCCTGGTAATATGTCTATGTGCAGTTACCAAATACCGTGTTTTGCAGCCAATAGTAGGAAACTCGTTTTTGCTTATGATTAGGAAACGATTACTGCATTTGGCGACAATTTTTGATTTGGAAACGTTTAAGAGTGGATTTTACTGACATCGACTCCCAAGGGCTATTACTCCATTTCTTAAAAATTCAGATCCTGTTCTTTTTGAATCTAGAAAAAAGGGTTATAAAAATATTTGGAATACGATCAAATGCTTATTGCTGACACTTAGGTATAATTAATTAAAAAAATACTCTATAACAAAAAAAATACTGGTCAAGAACGATTTGTCCGATAGAGACGAAAATTGGAGGGTTGAAAGATTATGTACAGAATATAAAATGATTACAATTACAGAAAAATTGAATGCTTTATTCCAGAGTTACATAGTTAAAAAGTAACGAGCTCAATAAGGTGTTGACCCACCTCTAGCCTTGATGCAAGTTGCCACACGACGTGGCATAGGGTGATAAAGAACCTTAAAAGTTGTCGTGACATATAACCTCCCCTAATATTATCCTCTCCCCGTCTACCGTTACTTGTTTCTGGACGTGTAGGCGGATTAACGAATTCAAGAGACATCATTACAAATCACTATATTTATTGATACCTCTTAATCAAGGAAAGTTACACACACACGATTCAAATTTAAGAACAATAAAACACAGTGGAATATGAAAAGGGGTACTATTAGCGGAACTACGGAATCGGAACTGAATCCACGAAAGATCAGCACGTACAAAATTACAGCTAACACACGTACACGTATTCACAAGTTTTAAATCACTAACCTTAATCTTGTACTTCAGCAGGTCCGTCGTGGTAAATAACTTAATGCAGGCTGGATCGGATAAAGGCTTGGATCCACACTCGACTTTCCAATTTCGATCTTCAGCTTAGCTCGTCGCGTCACTACTCACTAAATCTGGCAACAACTGCGTGTTGATTTACCGATGCTTCAATTCATTTTACTTCAAAAATCTAACTCTTCACTTTACTACTCTCTCTCTTTTGTTAGCTCGCGAAACCCGAACTTATATAATATTTCTCATTTGCATACATCACACTTTGGCTCCCGGTGGAGATTGGTTGAAATAAATAAAACTTGAAAGAAATATTGAGGAGATTAGTGAAGACCGTACAGATCCGTCACAAAGTCTCCTGCTGTATTTATTGCTAAATTTGCTCCAATTGTCGGGCCAGGTCAATATTCCCTAGTATATGCAGCCGTCTTCCCATCATATCCCAGACATACTCAATTGGAGAGAGATCTGGTGATATGGCTGTCCAAGGAAGTGTTTGACAAACAGTAAGACAGTTAATAGCCACACGTGACGTTTAAGGAATGGCATTATTTTGCTGAAAAATAAGGCAATGATATTGCAAAAGGAACAGTAGGAAAATAGTTCTCAGAATGTTGTCAACGTACCGCTGTGCTGTAGGTGCACCTCTAATGACGACCAAAAGGGTCCGACTGTCAAAAGAAATGGCACCCCAGACCATAATTCCTGGTTGAGGGTCTGTGTGGCATGCAAAGGATCGGCACGCTGCCCTGGGCGTCTCCAGACACGTCTTCGATGATCGTCAAGACACAGTTGGAAACTGGGTTTGTTGCTTAACACTATACGTCCCCACTCAGCATGATTCCAACTAGATCGAGGCAATTACCACTGTAATCTGGCTCGACAGTGTGCAGGTGTGAGTGGCAAGTGGAGTAGCGGTCCATACGAGCGTAAATTTCCCTCAATCAGCCGTCTGTGAATGGTCATGGTGGGCGCTGGAGTGCGTGTCGCACGTCTGATGGTTGATAACGATGAATAAGGTGCTGTGACAGCTGATATGACAATCAGCTATGGCCCTAGGTCGACCACTACCTTCATGACGCTGAAATCTGCCATTCAGCACCCATTCTTGCCAGCATCTTCTCATGACCTCATCGTTTAGGCCCATATGACGAGCAATTCTCCGATTCGCCCAACCTGCCTGTTTCAATTAGATGACGCGATCTCTTTCAAACTGAGAGTTGCTCATAATGAGCTCGAATCCAGCGGCGAGGCATTTTTTCATTCATTGAAAGGTATTTTAAATCGCAATGCTACAGAAATTTTGACCATCAGATTGAGAATCGCTTCTTATAGACACCTAATGATTGAGCAATTCAGATGCGCTATAGCTCCCTCTATTCATTCATTGGACACCAAATTTTAATCATTAGCATGCTCGGTACAAATGCCATGTACCGAATGCATACGAAATTTCATTACAATCGGGCAATACTTTCTTGGTGCGTCGTTTTTGTTTGTTTGTTATAGAGTGAATATATATAGATGTACATTATCAGGAAATATTCAGCGAAGCGGGTTGGTAACGGCTAGCCAGTAATATAAGTTGTATATTTTAAGATAAAGCTATTTTGAAAATCATAATTTAAGAAAGCCCTTTTTAAAATGGTCTTTCTTTCGTTTTACCTTAGTGATTCTATCGGCACTTTTACGTTTATGGTTGATATCGAACCCCAACAGCCTTTTTCGAGAGCTACGTTCGATGTCAACGAAATAAACCTGTTTCCGCAATCACTGGTCTCTTCGACACCTTGGCTTATTCGACCATTACTTAATCACGACCCTAAGAAACCCTAAGAAATCGTCAAAAACCATTGAGGGTCCATTTCATACCTTTTCGAGCGTAAGACAAACAGCCTGTAGATGGCCTACCCCTTCAGGAACGATCGATGAAGACGGATAGAGCATCCACTGACTTTGTTCGAAACTTTTCACTCCTTTTGGATTTATGACGCCTTACTCACACGATCGTAAAAGTCGAAATTGCTTCTCGCCCGTCGCTAATGCCCTCCCCCATCTTCACAAATGGCTGCCCCGCCCCTGCCTCAGCGCCACTGAAGCTCATTTAATGGCACTGAAAATCTCTCAACCTTAATTCGCTTTTGAAATTTCAATCCGTTTGCCCAATACCCTTTTGGGATGGGGAAAAAAGATTGTCTAAAATCCTGCAGTGCACTGGAAATCCTTAAGACAAACATATTTATTGGTAGTATAAACACAGTGCCCTGTATATATTTTGGATTGAGTAAGGTTGCTTTGTAGGCAATGTTTCTGTTGGATGTTTTGCAACAGGAGTTTATGTTGACTTTTCCCCCACTGACTGGGAAATTCAATGAAGAAATTTTGGGGTTGTCTTAGGGTGATTTATATTGCGAAAACGTTTTATAAATATAGTGAATTTTGGATTTATAAGATATCCGACTACTAGCGACAACTTCTTTTTAAAAAAATGGAGGTTTGGGGATTTTTAGATTTGTTTAGTACATTTTAAGAAAAATATGCTAAAGTTAAGAAGAGCAAAAGAAATTATTATTATTAAAATTTGAAAAAATTAGCAAGAATTTACAAAAAAATTGCATACATGGGGCCCGATTTGTACAAAAAGTTTATGAACAAGTTTCTAATTTTGATGTGCTGCTTTGCTATTCAGTTTTGAAATGATCTTCAGGATAAGAGTTATTTTACAAAAACTCGAGCACTTTATCTTAGCTATTATATGAAATTGCTTAAGAAAACAGTGATTATATTAACATAAAGGACTGTAAATATTGTAATAAAACAGTGATTGATAAATCTGAAGGTTAAAACACTTCTACTAATATGCATAACATACACACAAAATTTCTGTTATTTATTTTCAAAAATTTATGAGCAATCGCTGCTCCCGTTTGAGCATTTTCCAAAAAAAAAAAAGGACCTCCTCCCCACATTTTGAGTAAAACGCATTTTAAAGTATGGCATCTTGCTTAAAGTTAAGGCATCTGCTTTTATTTTAAAAAACTTGTAGTTTTTGTTCTAGTGAATGGAAAGTAATAAACTTGGTATTTTTATAAGGCTAATAAGAGGGCCTATAAAATAAAATCATTAAAATTTTTTTTAAATTTTAGCAAAATTCACAATTTTAGGGTAGTTGGATGCCTTAAAGCACTGGAATTTTAATTTTATTTCAAGAAAGATTGAAGGCACATTTTATGTAACGTTCAGTTTTATATATAGCCTTAGTCATTCATTATTCGTGTCTAAGCAGGAATTAAAATGAAAAGTGTTTGTTGCTCTCGTTTCCACTCGAATATCACCTTCGTATTATCGTCAAATTTAATTAAGCTATCATTATTATTTCCGCAATTTTCCCCAGTTTTTCAGCAAAATTGGTCTCTTTGTTAATGAGAATAAAAATTAGGTTATTAATAGATTAATTAACATCTAGAATAGAATTTCATCCTGAAGAAATATGAGTTTTACACATCTGATTTTTATTTTAAAATTAGCGTTATTTCCCAATTTTGTAAGAAATTGCCTGAAAATTTTGAATTGCGGGAACTTATTATGCGGTGATTAAAGTGAATATTAACATCGCACTACATTCAGCTACAACAGCACTTTTGGTGACGCACCTTGTAAGTTTGAACCATGGTCAAGAGACGAGGACGACACCTAAGCTGGCACCCCCTCTCCTAACTTCTACAACACACCATCGGAAGGACGTTAGAGCGCCGACATTTTTTCTCTGCATGGTGGGTCTTTAACGGTACCAGGCTCGAACTCACGACACACCAACCAAGAAACCGTTTCCTTGACCATTAGGCTACCGCAGTCGAGCATGTTATGGAGAAGGTAGAAATCAATCTCCTGATGTTAAATTAGTCTAAAACTTTTGAGAGTAAAGTTTCGCAAACACCGTTAAAGTTTCTTGCACCAAAAAAAAAAGCTACAGAATTTATTTTCGATTCTTAAACATAATACTGAATATAAATTTGAATCTTTGTATATTTGCTTGGGACTTATACAAATCCACACTGTTGATCGAATCTTCCGAAAAATTTTGCAGTCAGTTTCCCCGGTGCTTCAAAACCTATTTTTTATTTTTAGCTCATTTTTTCCCCTCGTTTCTCCCTTGCTAGAGGAAGAGTTTGTGCGTGCGAAGTTACCAAATGCCGCGCGCGCGAGATATGCAGCTAACAGGGAAAAATCTTTCCTGCTCATGTTTAAAAAACGATTTCTGCATTTGTGCCATATTTTGATTTGGTAACATTGTGTTGCAGAAATTGGCTTTTAAGGGAGGTGGGTTACGGGGGTGCTACAAATAGAAATTTGTTTTTTTAAGCATTAGACTTACAAACTTGAAATTCGGCAAGCATATTTGTTTTATTGAGTAGCGATCCACAATAAATAGATTTTATAGATGGGACCACCACGCCCAATTCCCCTGTTTGGAAATGCCTGGTCCAAATGGTCCCTTACACACCTACCATAATGAGATGGTGCCCCATCCTGTTGAAACCACACGCGGCATCTAACAGGTGCTGGAGCATTGGTAAGCAGATCCGGAAGTACCTCCTGTAGAAAAGTGTGATACTTGTCAGTCGTGGTGGTAAGATGTAGGGGTCGAGTAAAGTGTCTCCCACGATACTTGCTCACACATTAACAATGAAGCGTTGCCGTATTCGGGTGCTGTATGAGTTGGTTTAGGCCCACATGTGTGCGTATTGATAACCCCCTTCACGTGAAAATATTACTTCATCACAGAACAACACGGAACTGGCATAGTGCATGCCTGCTGCACTTTGGCTAACAAACCACTGTGCAAACGCAACTCTTCGTCCTGTAGAAAGACGAGATACTTGTCAGAGTCCAGTCGAGGCGGTAAGATGTAGGGGTCGAGTAAAGTGTCCCCCACGATACTTGCTCACACAGTAACAGTGAAGTGTTGTCGTGGTCGGGTGCTGTATGGGTTGGTTTAGGCCCACATGTGCGCGTTGGACGTATTGAACACCCTTTCATGTGAAAATATTGCTTCATCATAGAACAACACGGAACTGGCAAAGTTCATGTCTGCTGAACTTTGGTTAACAAACCATTGTGCAAATACGACACTTGGTGTGTGTTGATGATTATCTAACTGTAACAACTGCACTCTATGTACATGAAACAAATGTAAGGCTTACGCCTGCAGTACATGATGAATAGTTGCTTAAGATATTTGGGTTGCAACGACAAGAGCCCATACACTGGTACAGGGATTTCGGTCGAAAGCATGCAATACGCTCTCCTCGAATATGAGTGTTCGTGCTGTTCGTGGCCACCCAGTATCTTTAATCGTGGTTTTGAAAGATCCATGTTCAGCCAGGTTCTGACACACTCGAGTGAATGGTTGATGATTCGTTTGCCGCCTCGTTGATATTTTCCCCATTCAACCGAACAGCAGTGCTTTCATTTCCGTTAACTAGGCCTTAGATGAAGTGAATCTCCACCAACTCAGCTTTCGTATAAAGATTCATGTTCATTGCACTCTGTCCGTGTCTAAAATGAGGAAACTACACGTGCCGACCTTGTGAACTCGCGTACAGAGCTGCCTATCGCTTTCCGTCCGTGCTTTCCTAGTAATTATGGCTCCCATGGATGTTCTCTATTTCTCCTCCAAGTTTGTGGATTGCATTCGGGGACACAATGTATTCCGTTTCAGAGAAGTCCTGTCACTTTTAAATAAAGAGGTGAGGGCTATTAAGATATTTTTAAGTACGATGCTAGGGTTTAGATATTAATAACTTAAGGGGACACAGTATGATTCAAATGACAAAAGTCGATCAAAAAATCAAATCTAAATTTTGTAGCCTAAATTATTCTTTACATACTTTTCTATAACCTCAAAAAATTTGAAGGCTCTAAACTAAAAAAACGTAGAGTTATGATAGCTTTTACGTACGTTTTTATATTCACATCCCTATGGAAAATCAAAACTTTCAACTTACCAATCTTAGAAAGATAAAATAACGAGTTTGTCTTCATTTAAAATGCTAAGGCTTTTTCTCTATTGTGTCTACTGCTTTGAATTTTTTTACCTATTGCTAATAGTGCATGTAACAAAAGTTGGTATGCATTTTTGAATCAAAGCAATACTTATTTTTTTTAAAAAAAATAACTGAACTCAGAATTTATACACTTTTTAAGGAATTTTCAATAAGCATTCATAAAAAGAAGTATTGTACGAATACCAAGCAAGTTATCGCAAAACCCATACCAAATTTTATTATACATGGTTTGACGTACTTGAAAATCAAATTTCATGCGTGTACGTAATTTTTTGTAGGAGGAGTAGCATTTTAAAATCACTTCAAAAATTTTAAGTTTTTTCCTTAAACAATTAAATGCTTAGCTGTTTATGAAATTTTAAGCACAAAATCTGTTTTACAAAGTATACACACATAGGAGACAACCAAAATGATTTTGAAAATCCTTAAGTTAAAATTTTTTGCTTAAATCGTACCATGTCCCCTTAAAAATATGTAGTCAAGTATAATCGTGAAATACCCAGCAAAGCCTGTGGCTGACGGCTAGTAATTTATGAAAGTGGAAATATTATGTAAAATACCAATTAAACCACACGCAGAGTAGATTGTAACAGATCAACATATTTCATTTTGGATTTCCCATATCGTGAAACTCCTAAATCCAGTATTTGATTCTGAATGTTAGAAAAATTCAAAGACAAATCTTGCAAACGGAAATCGTAATCAATCTTTTACTAGATTTTAAATCTTAAAAATAAGAACAATAACCACACACACGTGTTGTTAAGAAACAAAGAAAAATATCATGTATTATTTACGTTTTAGATCTATAGTGCAATTTTCCCCAGATATTTCTAGAACGCACGATTCTATTTAACGTGTTTCAAAGTATTGTAAAACGGAACGTACGGAAACATAAATTATTGAGGTCATTTCTATATCTCTAATGTTGCAAAATCCGGGTTCAGCAAGGAAAAAATTCTAATTTAGAAGTTAATTAGCCATCGTAAATAAGTTAATTGGTATAAATCTATTATAACATCATTCTTTAGTTCTCTTTGAATTAATAATAATACCAATTGTGTCCGGCAGTGAGGTAAATTTAGAAAGCTATTATGAGTAATTAAAAAAAATTTTTTTTTTACTACTGCCCTTTCATTTCTACGCCCACTGCCAACCGACGAAATACAAATGCGAAAGGAAAAACAGCATGTATAATATATGTGTGTGTGTGTGGTAGAAAGTTATATGTTTATTAAAACTTTACTTTTTTAAAAATGTGTACCATTTATCGTTTACAAAAGAAACAACACTAAAAAAAGTAAAAATTATTAAATTGATTGTCACAGAGAAGATCTATCGATTAGTAACGATTTCGATCGATATTGAAGAATACAAATTATGTCATTTGTGTTTAATCGAATACCAACGAAACATTTAATTTGTGAGTTTAGAATGGATTTAAATTTAACAACACTTTTCAGTTTCTTGAAACTTACATTCGGACGGACAGATCTTTAAGTAAAATTTAAGGGCAGTAAATGGCAGCACAATGGTTAGTTTAGATTTTAATTTTATTCGAAATAGATAAGATTAGATAGTAATATTAGATTTATTATTGTGAATTACTGGGTGCATTGGTTGAATTCCTCAATGAAACAACAAATTTGTATTTATCTGAACTAAAATTTTTCTCTCTTGGGATTTATTTTTATTACATTTGAAGTTTTTTCTTGGCAATACTGCGAGAATTAATTGAATGCATTTGTCATATTAGACATAGATTTATCCATATTAATGTCTTTCCAGTGTATGCTACACAGTAAAATACGTTTAACGCGAAAGCGCTTAAGACGAAATATCAGTTAACACGAAATAATACAACGGTTTCGTCAACTTATTTTGTATTTTCACACATTTTTGTCTCTTAACCCGAAACGAAAAATGCTTAACACGAAAAGATTTCCCTTCTGAGATTGAACAAAATTCTGAAAACACCAACCGCGCAAGGGTGTGAAATGAAAGAAAGGTGGTTTCACAGGTTTCATAGAAAGGAGTCTAACTTGACTTTGAAATACCCTCGGAATAGTCTGTGATACGAGCTAGTTTTGTTTATCAAAGCTATTTCATCCTTCTCCCCTGAAAACGCCACTGTATTATTGGTATGCTTCTATATTGTTTGACTGTATTAATGTATCAGTAGATGATGAAATGTATCTGTTTGATGATGATAATGTGTGTACAGCTTTAATTATGGCAGACAAAGACAATTTAGAGTTTATTCAAAACTCAAAAAATATTGATGCAGATTTTAACGTTGAAAATGAAATGAATAATGTAGCTCCTTCTCCAATTTCATCCGCAATGAAGAACATCATAAAAATATGCGCTGTTATTTAGACGCACATTCCAATAGTGAAATCAATAACAAAATGAACGACGTTGAACAATTTGATGCTAAAAAGACAATACAAAGAAAAAATACCAGATTATTTTTCAAAACTCAATGTTTTGTTTTCAAAAATTTTGTCAGTACCATTGAAGACCCGCCGTGTATGGGAGCGATGCACGTTAAATGTATCGAGAGCTCAAACATCCACCCGTTGGTGTGGTAATTAGGAGAGGGGGGTTGGTGCCATCTCATGTGTTGCCCTCGTCATTTGACCATGGTTCAAAATTACGAGGTCCGTCACCAAAAGCCCTCGTGTAGCTGAGCAGTGTGCGACGTTAATATTCAATCACTCACTCATTCAAAAAATTTGCAAACTTTTGTATTAAATTTCATTAAGTTCTTGTAAATATTTTTATTTCAATGATTTTTATTATGTACATGCATATATACATATTTACGTAAATAAAATGTACTTAATAAACTTAATTTCGTGCAATATATGTTTTTTTTTTTTGCAATATCTAACACGGAAGAAAATCCCCCCCCCTCCCCAGTTTTGTGTTAAACGATTTTCACTTGTATATGTTTTTTTTACCTTTGACCTTAATAAAGTGATGGTAGGTTCATTTATTTTGCTTTCCCTTTCGTATTGGATCATTATTGATGCTAAAAAATAGAAATTAAAGGAATGTATATTGTAATATATATATGTATTTAAATCTGATACCTTGGAACAATTTGGTTTTTTCTGAAAGTTTGATTTAGAGACCTTCAGTCCATGTTTGATTTTCGAAAAATTCTTAAAATTC
The DNA here is from genome assembly GCA_019973975.1 of Trichonephila clavata. NCBI lineage: Eukaryota > Metazoa > Arthropoda > Arachnida > Araneae > Nephilidae > Trichonephila > Trichonephila clavata. Next base: position 47,814 of record BMAO01016016.1, read on the forward strand.
GTTTTAGAATTTAATACAAAATTTTCATAAGGAACTTATTTATAGTATTTTTTGCGTTAAAAAGTTTTGTTGTAGATAAAGTAGACAAATTAACATAAACAGGAATTTTTTGTAAGCATTTCATAAAACTAAGATTTTTTAAAGTTTATAATTTTTTTGTGTGCTAAATTTCAATGTTTTTACTTTTGATCAAAACCCTCTTTACCTTAAGAAATTAAAAGCAAATATCTTTATGAATCGTAATAAACACATAAATAATACATATTTTTTAAAAATAGAAACATTTTTGTATTTAAAGTAGCTTCAATAAATTAAAAGTTTGAAATAACTGCATTTCTTTTCTTCAAGTCTTTCCTTAAAAAAAAATGTTTTCGAAATTTTATGTGCTCTGTTTCAAATTAGTTTTCGTTTTCGAAGTCTCCAATTAAATTTTATTACTCCATATAAATGTAGAATTTATGCGGAGAAACCAAACGAGAAAAATATTTTCTTTGTTTTATGATAAAACTCTTACTATTACACAGCACGGACAGTTAATAATGCATATTCACAAAATTTGAAATTCGAAATCCTTCTAACCTTAACATCGTTACGATGTGTTTCAACAAGATTTTATTCTGTTTTATATTCACATTATTATACTTCTATATAACCAAATGCATTTATTCATTATTCAGCGGGACTTCTTTACGAAAACTACTTCTGTTTTGAAATAAATTTCATTTAATTTTCTTCTTTGTGACTTTTCTCTCTCTTACGATAAAAGAAGATCGCTTCCAAAACGCCATGAATCAAAGATATAAAGAGTTCCGAATACGAAATTTCGTTGAATTATTCTATCTGTATTTTTTTTCATTCGAAAATGCGTCTCGCTCTTTCCCTTTTTTTTTTATCCTTTTGAGTTCTTTGCTGTGTCGTTTCGAATGAGGGAATATTTGCAAAATTCTCCTTTCGCGCACTTCCAAAATAATCTCTTTGAGCTGAAATTTCACGCCAAGATTCTTTCCAATTTGAGCAATAAAGGAGGAAAAAAAAGGCCAAATATTGTAACGTTTTTCACGCGCAAAGAGAAAAGGACGACTGTGCAGCAAAGAAACCAATCGATAAACAAAAACATAGATTAGAATACCTTCTTTCTGCTTCATACACGGAAAAAAATAAGATATACAGTAAAAAAATCAAAGAACAACTCTTCATGTTGACTTTCTTTTTTGAGAATGTTGTATCCTTTTTTTTTTAAAGGAAGTTCGATTTTATGCGGAAGGAAAAATAATCGCCAAGTTTTATCACTCGAGCCAATAACTTTCATACTGAAAGGGGGGAGGGGGAGAGAAATGTCTCACTGATATCAAAGTTAATAAAAACAGGTAACTGGAAAGTTGTAAAAGATTAGAAACAAGCTCTGTACTTTTTTTCAAAATATTTTTTCCCCTCCATGTCGATGAGTGATGCATCTACGAAAAGCACAAAGGTGTCTGTCAATTCTAATAGCGATCTGAAGCATGATCATTATTTAAACAGCTGATAGAAATTATCGTAAATACTCAAATTACTTATATAAAAGAGAAAAGCGACTCATTCATCACGAGTTCTCCGGAACTATTAGACCTACAGACTTGAAATTTAGCAGGCATTTTTATTTTGTTGAGTAGAGATCCGATAAGAACGAGTTTTGCGAAAATGGACGCTCAAGGAGTTTTTGAACAAAAGGTTCAATTTTAAACTATTAGATTCACAGACTGTTTAAATTTGGCAAACGTTTCTTTCATAGTATAGATTTTCTAAGAGTGGGTTTTACGAAAATTCACACCCAAGGGGAAGGAAGAGGAGGTAATGGGGTCGTAATAGTTCAAAAAACTCATTTTTGAACTTTTGCACTAACAAACTTTAAATTTGGCAAAAACATCTTTACTGCTCAGTAGAGACCCACTAAGATCGGGTTTGGAAAAAATTGTAATTCCAAGGGAGGTTGCGGGGATGCTATAGAGACAAAAATTTCCTTTTTTTTTTTAACCTACTACACCCACTGACTCGAAGTTCGGTGAACATGTTTCTTTTATTAAGCAGATATAAACAATTTTGTTACAAAATTCAATAATATACTATAGGAACTTTATTATGCTGAATCCAACATTTCCTCTAAAATACAAACATTGACTACATTTAGTTGATGTCCTGAAACTGCGCTTTCAGCCAATCGATGTTTTTAAATCTAATCTCTGAACCAAAAGAACAGGGCGCACAGTCTTCCCATTAGCAGAATTCGCTTTTTTCTGCTGCGGTCAACCAAAACCATAACAGAAAGAGAAAGTCAAACAGACAACAAAGGGAATCCACTGTGAAAAACAACAAACATTATCATCCTTTTCTGGAATAAAGTTATTGCAATGTCAACAGGAAAATGGCCATCGATCTGGACTCGTGTCATGTTCCATTTTTCTCTGACATCGATCAGTAATCATCCCCCCTCTGAAAGTGCCCCCTTCGCATGGGGAGCACTCATCAATATCTTGAGAAGACACCCACGAGACTTCTGTGGCAACAACGTCTCCGGAAACACCAGTGAAAATAAAAAAATGTGGCATCATAAATGGTGAATGCCTTTTATTATTATTTCAGAGACAAGGTGCAATTCGCTGGTAGATATCGGGTATATGTCTTGGTTGCTTAAAGACTTGGAATAGTCCTAGGTGTAGTTAATGTGAAAATGGGAGAATTATATATATTTGATCGTCAGGCTGCCATAGCAACAGTGTGACTTTTATTTTGTGAAGGCTTCCGATTATTGCGTGGAGTTTCTTTTATTTGGTAATCACACCAGTGCTTTCAAAACTTCCAATATTTGCGACCCAATTCTCAATCATAATTTTCATCGCGCCCCCTTCCATACAATAACAATGTATTGAATTCAATAATAACATATTTTGACGCGAAAGCTAAGATACGATTTTGATCTTTTAAGTGCCCACGTTGTATATAAACTTCTTGCTCAGATAAAGCGTTCATTTCCCGGACGTATATATACGTCTTTACTAAGTACGATATTTTCCGTGCACTGCTATACATAAAATTATTTCGAAGATTTTGGAATTCAAAAAAGGAACACAAGACAAACACAAAACACACATGCAGTGTGTGTTTCCGAAGGATTTACTTTCTTCAGAGGATTTTCTTCTTTACCCCCCCCCCTTTCGAATACATCCCCTACGCGCGCCTACACGGAAAACGGTGGCAATGGGGAAAGAATCACGTAACTTTTAAGGTATCTGAACACGTTGAAAATGACCCAATTCAGTCAAGACAGATATTTCTGTTTTTTATTTTATTGAATAGAGCTATCTTTTGACTTAACGAAACGTAACTTTGTTTTGTTTCTACAATCTTTGTTTTGTTTCTTTTGTTGCTAACTTACAATCAATTTTATAAATTTAGAAGAACCGGAAGTGGGTTTTTAATCTACCAGAAGTGGGCATTTAAATTGATCAAAATCTATCACGGTGAGTCTGATAACTCAAAATATTACGAATATATATGAATGAAACTCTTTGAACCTGATATTTATGTTATTTTCTAGAGAATGTACTAAAATGTTTCTTATTGTATGAATACCTTTTGAGTTATGGCTTTTATTTAAATAATGGTCTCATAAAAAATGAAACATTTCTTACAATGTTTATTCAATCAGCTCTAAAATTTTCAAATTGTAATATAAAATTAAAATTTTAGTACTTTTTCTAGATAAATGCATCTAATTTGTTTTAGTAATACTTTTACTAATATATGTTCATTACTTTTTTCTCTAACTGCTTTGAAGTTTTTCAAAATTATTGCTAAAATTTCACTTATAATTGTGATTTTTGTAAAATTCAGTTAATTTATTTTAAAATTTGATAGTTAAATATATATAGTAATATTTATTGCTATTGAGTCCTAATAGAGCATTTATAATGTTTTTGTATGCTATTTTGTTAAAAAGTACTCCGAACGTGTTCGGATACCTTAATCGGTAGTTAAGGGATTAATTATAAATCGTACAAATTATCCAGATAAATGCTAATTTTTGTATATAATATTATTCACGACAATCCCATGGGGTAATTGGTAATTATTAAATATGTTATAATTTGGTATTGTTAAATTAATTATAAAATACATTGTGCAGTACTGATATATTCAGTGACACACACAAGGGGGTCTCCTGGAGGCCCGGACCCCCCTACCCCCCAAAGCTCTTAAGTTTTTTCGATTGATTATAATCCTATATATATATATATATATATATATATATATATATATATATATATAACGTAAAATTTAATTAAGTACTTATAATTAACAATTTATTTTATTAATTAATTCTAATTATGAATTCAATAATTTATTTTGTACTATTTTTTGTTAACAAAATCAGAAGTATCAATTGATGTTGTGTTGATGTATGATACGAGTTGAGGGATTTTCGACTATGGACACTCCCTTCCCCCTAGAAAATTTTTTGTGTGCGCTATTGACATATTTATAAGTGTATTATATCAGTGTAAATGTGTATTTTATTTTTTATTATGTCAGAATGTATTCTGTTTGTTTACTTTCAGTAAATTAATATATTTTTAAAATTAAACTTTTCTTTTTGTCCTTTCAATAGGCTCGCGCCCCCCTCGTAAAGTTATCACGACCTACTAGATATAGCCGCATAGTTTGAGAAACGCTAGATGACACCTATAACTTTTTCTATCATTTAAGGAACCCGAAGATTGCCACAGTTGACTGCAAAATAATCCATATGTCTTGATTATGTTGAAGATTACTGTGCAAAGCTGGAAGGATTGTTTCATGTCGAGTATGATTCTTTCTCAAAGCATTTGAATGTTGAAATTTTGGAGAGATGGACCGTTGTTCTCAACTTCGAGGTTTCGTTATCAATTATACCAGCGTTTCTCTGACTGTGGGGCGTGACTACTCTACGAAGGGGGTACAAGCATATTGAAAAGTTGAAAACAAAAGATTATTTTAAAAAATATTAATTTACTGAAAGTAAACAGAATATATTCTGACATAATGAAAAATAAAATGCACATTTGCACTAGTATATTACACTTATAAATGCATTAGTGCTACACAGTGTATTTTATAATAAATTTAACAATACCAAGTTAAGAACAAGTTTAATAATTACCAATGCTCACATGGGATTGCTATAAATAAAATTATATGCAAAAATTAACACTTATCTTGTTAATTCGTACGGTTTAAAAATAATCCCTTAACTGCTGATTAAAAGTTACGCGATTCGCTCCCCAACCGTTTTCCACGTAGATTCGCGTATGGGATGTATTGGGGGGGGGGAATAAAAAAATTAATTTGAAATAAGTAAATCTTTCGAAACATTGTCAAGGTTTTTTCATTGCATTCCGAAGCCTTCGGAATAATTTCATGGATAGCAGTGCACAGAAAAGATAGTATTTTGGTAAGACGTATATATACGTCTAGAGAATTTCCCGCTTTGGCTGAGCGAGACGTTTATATACTTCGGTGGCCCTTAAAAGGCTAAAGTCGTATCGTAGGTTTAGCGTCAAAGTATAGTATCATTGAATTCAATACATTCTTATTGTATGAGGGGGAAAATTATGATTGAATATTGAGACACGAATACTGAAACTTTGAGAAGCACTGAATTACACATTGCAATAGCTGAAATAAAATATAAATTTTATAGAATCGTGAAGGAAACAATTAGATTTCAAATTTCACTTATTGTAGTTTAACTTTGAGTCCTAGTCTTATAATACCGGTTGACTCATTACATCAACGCAGGGCAATTATATTTTGCAAATTTGAGTGGGGGAAAAGCAGCCGATGACTCTAATATTTGAATGATAAGATTTACGAATAAGTAAAGTACGAACAAATGACTAAACGATGACATATCGACGTACACACACAAAGTAATATTATAATAGATTATTTACTGTAGATGAAATATAATTATATATAATCATTGTTATATATTATAACTACCGTAAAATCCGGTGTATAACGCGCATCTAAACTTTCAAGATACAATTTTTAGTGTTTCGATATATTCACCACACTCGATATATTTACCCCTTTTTTTGCGAAGAAACCTGAAATATACGTGTGCAAAGCTCTTATGTTTTGAAGTCATTTATTCGAGGTATTATTTCAAGCTTTAGAAAAAAATAGTATACTTCTAGAACTACTGCCCTTTAAGTTCATAAGGAATGCCATTTCTTTCGAAGAAACAGTATTTCCATCTATCTAGAAGTCTAAATTTTTTCTATGCCCATTTTTTAAAAATTTTAAAGCTATCATTTTTCTGTTGTTGTTGTCGTGTCCTTCCCGAAGGGAAGGAATGAAAGTTGCCTGAGCCTGAGACAAGATGGATTTCTACATGATAGATGGCGGCACCACCTATCTCCCCCTCTACAATTTAGGCATAGAACTGGAGGGGAGGGAAATATTCTCCATCCCCCTGCACCAGTGGTTTCTTCTGTGACCACCCACAAGACTTTAGGACCCCCTGATTTAACGAGCACGTACTCCGTGTGTAATATAATTTTTATACCCCGTGTATATCGCACACCCTTAGATTTCGCTCTTATTTTTGTAGTCAAAGTGTGCGTTATACGCCGGATTTTACGGTTTTTGTTTTATTTATATATATTGTTAGTATATTATATTTATATATAATAATAATAATATAATATAAAAATTAATTGTAATAAAATAAAAATGAGTTCTTTTTTATATTGATTATTATTTGTTTATAACTACTTATTCTTCGCAAAGTATTTTTCGACTACGGGCTCCATATTCCCATCAGCGAGTTCCGTTTTTAGAATCCGTGTAATTTTATTCCATGTTGCATATATGATTGCAACAATGAGTAAATACGAAATATTTTTTAAATGAATTTTTTAGAAAATTTGTAAATTATTTCATAATTTTACACATTACTTTTCAAACTTCTAGAAGGCAAAAGAAGAACGGGAAAAAATTTAATGCATTCACTAAATTATTTGGTTAATAAAATCACTTCATTATGTTGATGATCAATTTCATTATTTTGCCAAATAATGAAATGGATCTTTAATTTAATGAGCTGTCTCTTGTTCATTTCTTCAACAATTCATTAATCACAGCATTTTTGACTTAAAAAGTTACACCCTCTTGTGTTGATGAATTTCAACTAGTTCCATGGACTTGCCTTTGCGGAGAAAATGATAAATCACTCCTGCCACTCATCTTTCTCTTCCATCATCTCAAATAACTTAAATGGACAAAAATGACACTTTGTTGTTTTTGACAGGGTTACGTTTTTCATTTTGATGCAGTCATTTTACCAAAGCAAATTGGTTCAAAATATTGTGGAGACTTTCCATAACATAAGTTACAAAAGTGGTTGCAACCTATGTTATGTCCTTGTAGCTCCTGTGTGTGTGGGGGGAGGGGTCTGTGGGAAATTTAAATTAATTTTGGGTGCGTGCAGAACGTTAGAGGATGTTCGAATGGTTTAATATAAATTGAAATATTTGGGACTCATTTTCATGATTTTATAAGTTTAATAAATCATGATCTACCGCTCACAATAAAGTTCGATGAGTCAGAAAGTCAGAACTGGCAATCTGGCAACACAGGCGAAACAAAACGTAGCGCATGCGTAGCGGCAGTTTAGGGCCATCTGCCACCATATATAAAATTTCGGCTCAATTGAGTGTCTTAAAATGTTTTTTTTTATGTAGTAGGAATTGAAAGGCCGTGGGTTGCCTATTTGCTATAGCACCGGACTCCAGACCGGAAGGCCTGGGTTCGATGCCCGATGCCACCAAATGCCCACCAAGTACAAAACGGAGAATGTGCTCGTTAAATCTGTGGGTCCGAACGGTGTCGCCATCTATCGTGTTGTGTGAGCAAAATCGCACTGTCACCTTCTTGCGGGGGAGGGGGGCTCAAAGCTTAGGCTAACGACAGGCGTAAAATTCTAGCCTTTAGCCGCGATGAATTTCGTGGACCTTGATCTGATGTTACTGTCGATCAGGTGGCATAAGCAACAACAACAGGAATTGAAAAAGAGGTTCAAGGGGAGAGTAAGTTTTGGAACATTATAGTTACTTGTGACTAATTAACCAAAATACTTCCCTTAGAAAGTGTAATTTCTAAATAGGGATTCAGGTAGCGCAAGCTAAGTACTTGTTCCTCCAAAAACCACCTGCTGTGTAGAGGGTTTGATGTACCTTAAATCTATTGAAACTCGAATTCCATGAGGAGAACAGGTAGTTCGAAGAGATGCCAGCTGAGATGTCGTCCTGCTCATTGGATCGTGGCACAAAATTGCGAAGCCCGTCGCCAATAGCCCTAAATTAAAATTAATAAAAACCCATTGGAGACAGCTGCTGAACATGAAAAGCAACCAAAATTCAGTCTTCACGTGATATGATGTAGAGGTGAAGAGAACAATTTATCAATATCTCGTCACTGTATTATGGCACAAAATGATTTGTCGCCAACAACTCATTTTGAACTAGCGTGGCATTACTTTAAGCCAAATGAAGGCTCTGCTACTCCTTACAACATATCCTCTTTGTATATCTTGTGATGGCGATGTTATGATTCTGTCAATCGCAAACTCGATGCAATTACAAATAATCGTTCTACGGGATGTAGCTGATTCTCAGACACTTTATTGGTAGAAACTGTGATGTTTATAGGGACAGTTTCTAGAGATATGAAAATCAAATGGAGAGACGCTGCGTGCAGTACTCCTATTGAATTACGTAGATAGTGGCACTTAAACTGTGAATTGTCGCGGTAACCGTTTTATCCGGAAGACTGCGCTGTGGAATATTGGAATCAAAATCAGAATCTACAACGGGTATCGCAACCGATTCCCAAATCGAACGAGGCTCGCGTTTCAACTATTTCGAATTTATGAATATTGATTTCAAAATGTCCCTTGTTGCAATCTGATAATGTAAACTGCCAGTGGAGGTTTCTGAATCCTGGTTGCATTAAAATGGCAATTTTCGGTGCAGTAAACAATAATGTGTCTGAATGCGTGGAAGATTATTTTATCTCCTATTTTCTGTATAGTCCTTATGGATATATAAAGTGTATGTATTTGTGTGTGTGAAAGAGAGAGATAACGTTGAGAAGGAACAAACAAGACAAAAACTCATCTAATGAGTTCCCAATGTCCTGACAAATATATCATTAAAATATGACCGCTTGAATTAATAAATTTTTCATGAAAAACTTATAATTGATTCTCCTGTCGTAAAAAATAGATTAAAAGTAATTTTTCCGGAGGGATTAAAAATGAAGCACACATTGTTGATATTGTTAATATCTTTTTTTACGAAATTTTTTAATGACGTTATTGGATTAATTAACATTGTAAATTAACTTTATAAAAAGGAATTTCTTTAGTTAATAATACGCCCTATATATATATATATATATATATATATAATAGTTTCTCTTATCAAATTAACTTATGTTTAATATTTTCCATTTGGAAAATTAGCAGAAAATTTCGATGAACAACTAGAAATTGTAAAAGTTTCTATTCGGGTTCTACTACGTGGCTTCGGTAGCCTAGTGGTCAAGGTAACGGACTCGTGCCTGGCGCATCAGGAGTTCGAGCCTAGTACAGCTGAAGACCCGCCATGTAGGGGAACGATGCACGTTAAATCTGTCGAGAGCTCAAACATCCTCCCATTGGTGTGGTGTGGTAGTTTGGAGAGGGGGATGCCAGCGCATGTGTTGTCATAGTCACATAACCATGGCTCAAAATTACTAGGCCCGTTGCCAAAAGCACTCGAGTAGCTGAACTGTGCGACGTTAATAATCACAAACTCGGGTACTACTAATCCTCTTGGGGAAAGTATTGCTTGCAATTTTAGCTTAAAAACCGCTTTCTGTAGAGATGACTTGGTTTTATGCAAATGTAACGAAAATTTAAGTGCCTGTCGTTGAGTTTGTGAGATTAATGGTTAATATCATTAATATCGCTAAGTGTGAAATTCAAGTTCTAGAAAAGGGGGAACAGCGCACGCGACTGGGGGTGGTCATGCATCTTGAAATGAATAGTCGACGTAGAATCCACCAGGAATTGTTGTGGAAGTAAACAACCTTGGAGTTGACAGAGCTATCGGGATTCGAGAAGGATCATAACAAGGAGCTCCAAGTACAAAATATTCAAAAATGCTGTCTTCAAATGATAAATGTGATTCTCTAACATTTGAATTTTGGGTGTACCTTAATGGTCATGGTGGTTAACTTGTGGTCAGCTTTGTGAAGTCACGAGTTTGAACCGTTGTATTACTGAAAACCTGCCATGCAGAGGAACTGATGCTGAAAGTCCCCCCGTTGATGTGGTGTGATAGTTTAGAAAGGAGGTGTCAGTTCATGTGTTGTCCTCGACCAACGATAGAAATTAAGAGGTTCGCCACCAATAGTCGTCTCGTATTGATTTATAGTGTGAAGTTAATAAAGACACTCATCTCAAGGAGTCTGAAAAGTTTAACATTAAATCAACAACAAAACACTTGCTATATTTTGAGTTAATCCTAAGAAAAATTTAATTATATATTACTCTTTATAACACACACAGTTGTGCTCTCTAGAAAATATTTTACTCAATTAAAAAACCTAAATAGATTTTTTTGAGAAGATTTGAATTTTAAAACCCAGTTTAAGATATCCAAAAACCCTAAAATTGTGAATTTTGCCAAAAATTGACAAATTTTTTTCTTGATTTTATTTTATAGGACATCTTATTAGCTTTATAAAAATACCAAATTTATTATTTTCTGTTCACTAGAACAAAAACTGCAAGTGTTTCAGCAAGAGCAGATGCCATTACTTTATGCAAGATGTCGTACTTATAAATGCGTTTTACCCGAAATGTGTTTTTTTGAAAATGCTCAAACGTGGCCAGCCGATTCCTTAAAAAGATTTGAAAATAATTATCTGAAATTTGTTGCGTATGTTTTCTGTATAATAGTAGAAGTGTTTTAACCTTCAGATGTATGAATCACCGTTTTATTACAAAATTTACAGTTCCTTATGTGAATATAATCACTGCTTTTTTAAGCCATTTCATATAACAACTGAGATAGAGTGCTCTAGTTTTTGTAAAAATGAAAATATCTCTTATCCTGAAAGTCACTTTAAAATAGAATAGCATAGCAACACATCAGAGTTTAAAAATTAAAAATTTGTTTATTAACTTTTGGTTCAGAATGGGCCGCGTTTATGTTATTTTTTGTCAATTTTGACCCATTTTTCCTATTTTGGAAATAATAATTTATTTTTCTCTTCTTAATTTTAGCATATTTTTTATAAAATGTACTAAACCAATCTAAAAATAACAAACAAAAAAATTCTCATACCTCAATTTTTTTTAATAAAAAAGTTGTCGCAACCAGTCGGATACCTTAATATAATTATCGCATTAAATTAAATACTAAATTTTGCTTGAGATTACTATCCAGCTTCTATCTTCCCTCTAACTCTGTATCCAAAATGGCCTTTTAGAGCTGAAGAGGAAAAACTTGAAATCAAATTCCCTTAGATTTAGCATTGTTTCACTCTTCCAACGAAAGTTCTTCCACATCAGACTATTGCGTGAAAAAGTACATTCGAAAATAGAAATGAAAGAACGCAAAAGAAATAAACTGTATCAAAACGAAGCGGGGAGGGGATGTCAAGAAAGAATCACTTCAATCTTTTTTTCTCCTCCTTATCTTCTGGCGACGCTACATCTTTTTTAGTATTCATGGCCGTGTCTGCGAGTCCATTACGGAAGACGATTTCGGTGGGGGTTGCCAGTACCGGAATACCCCTGTCATCCATCAGAACAGAAACCCCCCTTTCCACATTAGGAAAATCTCTCTCACCCCCCACCAAAAGAAAATCCGCAACAGCTTACGACCTCGGGACGCCAACAAAGAAAACGTTCTTAAGGGAAGATAATGTCCGCTTGTCGTTCTTGGTGTTGCACCCCCAGTGAGCGAAGGGGGGCTGTCGGGTGACTTTATCGTTTGCTCCACGGAAAGATGCGGGATTCAT
>BMAO01016017.1:0-20505 GCA_019973975.1 Trichonephila clavata
ATTATTCAAATATATTATGGGTTGTAAGGGATCATGACAAAATATAAATACAATTCAATTGAAACAACAATTAATATACAATCATATTATTTATGGATAGTATTTGTATTTACTTAAATTTCAATGTACTTGATTTTTAACATTATTTTAATGGTTTGCATCATTGTCATCATTAATTTCAACAATACTTAGACTTTTTGTACTTTCAATTATTTCATTTTGTTCTAAAAAAGATACAATTGGCTTATGGTAGCTAAAGTAAGAAAGGAAAATGTTTGATTCTAATTTATCTAACTATCGCGTAAAAACCGCATCGATCGTCGGTTTATATTTTGTAGTACTGAGTTTTCGATCATTGAACATATTTAAATTAAGTTTTTCATTTAGAATTTCAATTAGTGGTGGATTTTTATCATCTGCAAAGTTAATATTGAAGTCTCCACTTAAAATCATCGGTACATATCATATTTTTCTCCAAATCTTTTATCGAGTATTTCAGAACCTTTTCTTGTATAAATCATCAAATTTTCGAATAAAAATTGTTGCATCTGTCTCATAGATTTTCCAGGCGAAATATAAACGGCAACCATTAATATGTATTGCCCATTCTCGGAGTCAAAACGAGCAACGCATATTTCGCCTATATCAGAAACATTAACACCAATGCTTCTAGTGAATTTAGTATGTATGTCCATATGTGAAGTAATGAAGTGTGACGTATTTTGAGTATTGTGATAAATAGCTATGTCTGCTGCTGGAACTTCGGGCCTTTTATGACTTTCAACAATGTTGAAATTCGGAATATCAAGTGGTTCTTCGTTTCTCATACGAATTTCTGACAAAAGCAGAACATTTGACTTTTTTACGATAGCATCATTTTTTAGGTCAGTTGCATGTGCATGCAAACTTTGACAATTGAACGAAAATATCGTTAATCCTTTCTTGTTGGAGATGAATTCTAGAAAAGTTTTGGTGACCGTTTGTAGTGCATTGTTTTGCCACCTTTTCAATTCTAACGTTAGATCCTTTCGATGACTTGTTGATCTTTTATGATGTTTATCTGTTTCTGAAGCATTTAGAGGTGTTCCTGTTCTACCAATCCAAAATTTCCAGCTGCTGCTAATATTTTCTTGAGTAACCAAAGATAAACCTTGAATCCTCGTTACTCTTGTTAAAGCTACGTATACTAATTATCTAGAATGTTTGCGATCGTATTCGTAGACAATAGCATCATAAGTACCTCCCTGTGATTTGTGAATAGTCATTGCCAAAGCAGAAATAAGGGGAGAATGTTAAGGATCTACGCAAATATGAAAAACGGATATTTAAAATAACCCTAACTCCCTTACAATATTTTTCGTAAATTTCTAATAATAAAATCGAATGATATAAAATTATAGATAATCATATTGCAAAAAATAGCAGAGCATATATTTTATTTTTTGAAAATTTAAGTTAATAAATAATGATTTCGAAATATTAAATTTTTAAATAAAGCAAAATATTTAATGAAATTAAAGTCGGAGCCGTTTTTATTATTTTAAACTAAAGATTTTAATGTTATAAGGTAATAAACTATAATTTTGCATTAATAACCATATTTAAACTTCAACACATTAATCTTGAATTATTATTAGATTTCATAAAATTTTTAATTTCAAAAAAATTATGATTGAACAACTAGAAGTCTGTTTTACCACGGTAGTAAGAAAACGTCTAAGCCACTGTAAAATACTAATCCGGATTGCGTGATGCATTGCAGAGGTTAAATATTGCAAAATAAATAATACAAAATTTTCAAACGCCAGAATAAATACGAAGATTTAAAATAATTTTAAATAATATAAAATTTTCATACGCCAAAATAAATGCGAGTATTTAAAATAATTTTCTATTAACTATTTTTTATCTTAAAAATATTAGTATATTTATTTAGTACTCACTATTGTACTGGAAACGATTCTTTAATTAAACGATTCAAGTAATAATCAAACAAAAACACTATTTTAATAATGCACAGTATATACACATTGAACTTTTGACTAAGTCCATTCAATTTCACTTATAAGGTATACACAGCACTAGACGTCAGATAGCACTAGACGTCTGCATAGCTGCAGATATTCTGCTATAAGCATGTCGGTGACGCAAACACACGAGATTTCACCCATCCAAAAAGTGTCTAAGGCGAACAGCACACTGCGCATGCGCCAGTCAGAGCATGTCGGTGACGCGAACCCATAAGATTTTCCCCTACCAAAAAGTGCCCAACGCCACTAAGGAAGTTTTCACTTCAAAAATCTCAAAAATGCGCTAGCTGAAATCGGACATTTCTTATGTTACAACCTAATAGATAATTATTGTTATCTATATATATAAAGGAGAAAAGCGACTCACTCACTGACTGACTGGCTGACTAATCACGATATATCCGGAACTATTCAACCTACAGATTTGAAATTTGGTAGACATGTTCCTTTTATAGAGTAGAGATCAGCTAAGAACGGATTTTTTGTGAAATTCGAATCGCAAGAGGCGTTATAAATAATTGTTTTCATTTTTAAACTACTCGATGTACAATCTTGAAATTAGGTAAACAGATTCCTTTCATAGAGTAGAGATCCCCTACAAAATGAGTTAGGTGAAAATTGACCCCCAAGTGGCGTTGCGGGGGCTTAGGGGCCGTTATAGATAATTATTAACATTTTTAAGCTATGAGACGCAAAGTCTTTATATTTGATAAATATATTCCTTTCATAGAGAAGATATCAGCTACAAGATGGGTTTTGGGAAAATAGCCCCCCAAGTGGCGTTGCGGAGGATTAAGGGGCGTGATAGATAAATATTTTCGTTTTTAAACTACTTGACCTACCAGCTTGAAAATTGGTAGGCATGTTTCTTTCATGGAGTAAATATCCGTTACAAAATAGGTTTGGGGAAAATTGACCCCCAAGGGGTGTTGCGGGGGGGTTAAGGGGAGATATAAATAATTATCTATATATATAAAGGAGAAAAGCGACTCATTCACTGACTGACTGACTAATCACGATATCTCCGGAACTGTTCAATTTACAGACTTGAAATTTGGTAGACATGTTCCTTTCATGAAGTAGATATTAGCTAAGAACGGATTTTGCGAAATTCGAAACGCAAGGGTCGTTACGGGGGGTTGAGGGGCGTTATAAGTAATTGTTTCCATTTCTAAACTACTCAACGTACAATCTTGAAATTGGGTAAGCAGATTCCTTTCATAGAGTAGAGATCCGCTACAAAATGAGTTTGGTGAAAATCGACCCCCAAGTGACATTGCGGGGCTTAGGGGGAGTTATAGATAATTATTTCCATTTTTAAACTATTAGACGCACAGTCTTTAAATTTGATAAATAGATTCCTTTCATAGAGTAGAGATCAGATACAAGATGGTTTTTGGGAAAGTAAACCCCAAGTGGCGTTGCGAAGGGAGGGGGGGGGGTTAAGGGCGTAATAGATAAATATTTTCGTTTTTAAAATACTTGACCAACCTGCTTGAAAATTGGTAGACATGTTTCTTTCATGGAGTAAATATCCGCTACAAAATGGGTTTTAGGAAAAATGACCCCAAGGGGTGTTGCAGGGGGTTAAGGGGAGATATAAATAATTATTCCGATTTTTAAACTATTAGACGCACAGTGTTGAAATTTAGTAAGCAGATTCCTCTCATAGAATACAGATACGCCGCAGAATGCGTTTCGTGAAAATCGACTCCCAAGTGGCGTTGAGGAACGTAAGGGGCGCATATTTTTCAATACAATCGAATTCTTAATGCTAGGACTTAAATATCAAAAATTTATACATATATATAACCAACAAAAATTTCTAAAACATCGTGAAATACCCAGCGAAGCGGGTGGGTAACAGCTAGTATTAGTATAATTCTCATAAATATATTTATCGATTCGTGTACGAAAAATTATACTTTCATATAAGATTCAAAAGAATGTTTACCGTTCCTGAATCAATACAACATATTTTTATAGTAGACGAAAGTATGCAAGGATTCAAATAAATGCACATACACATATGAAAATTTTGAATCAGTCCACAGAATAAGTATTAGTTTTGATAGTAAATATCGTTGAATGATTTCCTTTTTTTGAAAATTCATTCGAGGTTTCAGAAATCATTAGATATTGGAAAAGGATTAAGATTAGTCAGTTTTTCTTTTTCGAATGTAATAGCTTATTATATTTCCTTTAATTATTTCATTTGTTGAGAGATTTCATTATTTAAATAGAATGTTTGTGTGTATAAAATTTTAGATTTTTATTCAATCGGATTTATATCTCTATACATATATGACGCATCCTCTTCATTCCTTAAGATACGTTTCTGAATACAAGAATTCTTTATAATAACTATTAATTAATATTTGTTACGTAAATCCGGTATTTTACTAAAGTAAATCTTATAAAATAAAAATGAGATTAATGCTTGAGAAATGCATAGAATAAATATATCGCAGTGTGTACCATAAATAAAACATTTTTAAGTCTTGAACTAGTTACGATGCCAGGATCTATTTCCTCCTTAAGTTTGTCTTTAAATCTTAGGAGAACTTTTATCAGAAGTTTTATGTTGTAACGTAGTTTCTAAGGAGAGCAGCTCTCTGCTACCCTTTTTTTGCTTCCCAACAACTATGTCAGTTGCAAAGTCCATTCATTTCTTTCATTTGACACTTGACCCTGCTACATAAGTGTGGGAAGAATGGCTCGTTATTGTGAGAAGGAAACACCAGGAGTTGTGGGACATGTCGATTTGTTGCCCGTTCATGACTTTCGACTTGTGGTGGCAAAATGCGCTTAGTTCAGCCTGGGCCTCTTATCCTGTAAAATCGAATGATATTCGGGACAGAGTCTGGGGGTGCCGTATGCAAGGTGCCATGTTCCTTCCAAACAAGAATGGAAGGGAATGGTTGAAGGCGCGTGAGTCACAGACCTGCCCAAAAGGTTTTAAGAAACGAATTGGAAAGTGAAGAGGAGACCAGGAACATCAGCGAGGAGGGAGAGAAATAGAGAAAGTGAGGAGTTTATCTATTCTGATGGATCTTGGACATTACGAGGTCAACCGAATAGAACTTACCCGAAGAATAAGTTACAATAGTGCCTTCTCAAACTTTCAAAGTTAGCGGCCCAATTTTCAATCGTAATTTTCATGGCCTCCCTTCCCCCTACATACAATAATAATGTATTGAATGCAATAATAAAGTACTTTGATGCTAAAGCTACAATACGTCTTTAATTATAAACTGTGCAAACTGATAAGTATTAAATTTTGAAAATAATTTCATACGCGTGGCACTTGTAATTATTAAACTTGTTTTTAACTTAGTATTGAGGAATTAATGATGAAATACATTGTGCAGTACTGATACATTTAAAAGTATATTATATCATTGTAAAAGTGCATTTTTTATTACCACAGAATTCATTTTGCTTCAATTCTTTTCAGCAAATTACTAATTGTTTTTAAATCTTTTATTTTTGACTTTTCGATACGTTTGTGCTCACCTGGTAGGATTATCACGCCCCCTAGGGGGGGGGTGCCCCACATTTTGAGAAACGCTGTGTTACAAAGTATCTGATAGCTATATGTGAAAGGTGAAAACGCATAGTTAACTTAATATTACAATTGTCAATAAAAAATATTATTACGAAAGCGCTGTGTAATCCATCTCTTTACCTAAAATCTTATTAAACCTTGGGTCTCACTACGTTGCAACGAGAAGAATACAAAGATATTCCACGTGTTATAGGTATGGGTTAGATATTCTCCCAGCGAGAAAAAAAAGTATAACTATAAATAAATGGAATGCGGTATCTTAAACTCTACTAATAAAGAAATAAAATTGATGCAAGCAATATGATTTTATATATCAAATCAAACAATTTGTCTTACAGAAAACCAGGATTGCAAACCAATCATTAGCCAGAAAACAGTATATTCACACAGAAAAATTGATAACTTTTAACAAAGAAATTCTATTTGTTAGTCTTTAATTAGCATTTTAAGAAACAATTTATTTAATCAATGAGTCAATGAAAAAAAAGGGATCAACAGTTACTTCATTCTTAACGTAATCGAACACAGTCTGGTGTGAATCGCTTCAAAGGAATACAAGGATTGCTGGCAACGGATATCGTAGTTTTTTTATTCTTGATCAGAATACAAAAGCGAAACCTAAACTGGCACTTTTTTCTGGAATTCAATTTTTCTACTATGTGTCTAATTGCATTTATTTTGCAAGACCTTTGGTGAAATTAGGAACTCACGGTTTTGACAATTGGGCTTGTAATGTCTTTATTACTTTCTTGTTACTTTACGACACAGAACGTCGTGTCAACAGAACAGAATTCTATCTTTTTCAATGCAGCAAAAGACAAGCGTAATTCTCCGCGCAATACACAAAACCCAAGAACTATCTTTCCTTGGTATCAATTTTAGTCCAGTCTCAAAACCAACAGAGCTCCCTTCTTTCTCTGTCCGTTACGCTGCAAGGCCAACGTCCATATCCACCTCACGCTACTAAAACGAGGGACTCTCTCTTCCTTGACCATCCCGTTCGAGGGTCAATCACCTTCTCCCTAAAAAACAGTAACACATCACCTAAGACGCGATAATAGCGCCAACATTCCATAATCTCCTGCCAACAGTAGCCAGACACTACAGGGTTATTGAGACACTTATGACTTACGAAGTTGTCAAATTTTTAAGCAACAAATGTGTACTTTAAAGAAGCAGGTATGGATGTATTTTTATGTGCAAATAATATTAGTTTAATAAAGATCATTATTTTTTATTTTCAGCCTCTGTTTCTCTATCTTGCACACTTAGCAGTGCATGCTGCAAATCAGTATATGCCTTTGCAAGCCCCCCTTGATTTAATTAACCAATTCTATTACATAAAAAATCAATCAAGAAGAGCTTTTGCTGGTAAAGTATTTTTTCTCTATATTTTTCTCAAAAGTTAAAATACCTAAGTCATACAGTCGAATCATTTTTACTACACAACGCTTACTTTATTAATTTCAAAAGAAATTATTTTAATTAATATTCCCGCATGTTTTATTTTCAAACAATTATTAATTGTATTTTTATATAAAATATTAAAATGCATGAATAAATGTTAAAAGTTTCGTAAAATTTTGATCAAATTAATGTTTGTTCTACTAGGAAAATACTACAAATACAAATAACCACGAAAAACATCATTTTTTTTTTTTGAAAAAGGAAATAATAAATTTTTCCCTTTAATTTTTCACTATAAATGAAATACAATTAGTATTTTAAGTCGAATTTCTGAACTCAGAATCTGAATAATCCAATTTTAAGATTTTTCAAAAATGAAATATAGTCTAAATCAAAGGTACTCAACCTGTGGCCCGCTGGTCTTTTCTGAGTGGCCCGGTCATGACCCACTAAGAAATTCAATTATTGGAGAACAATGTACTAAAAATTTAGCAGGAAATTCTATTAATCAAGCAATTAAATATGCATCAATTTTGCAATCAATATGTTTTTTTAAAAGAATGTAAACAAGAGAGGCTTGATCATAAATAAAAGGAAATAGAAATTATCCCAAAACTCTCTCTCTCTCAATAAAAAAGCCATAAATATTTGTGTGTGTTTAACAGAAA
Organism: Trichonephila clavata; assembly: GCA_019973975.1. NCBI lineage: Eukaryota > Metazoa > Arthropoda > Arachnida > Araneae > Nephilidae > Trichonephila > Trichonephila clavata. The sequence goes on from BMAO01016017.1 coordinate 7,674, forward strand.
ATTTAATACAGTATTCAAATAAAAACCAAAAATGAGTTTTAATGTTTTGATCAATTTTGTTTGTTAATGTTGCTTTGGGATTATAGTGGTTTTTTTTCTTTTCATTATCCTCATGTTGCGGCCCACATAAAACAACTGTCATATGTATGGGGCCAGCGGGAAATGCCTATCATGTCTTTGCAGCCCGATGGAAAAAGATTGAGTACCCCAGGTCTAAATCGTTAAATTTTTATGAATCATATTTTGTAGAAAATTTACCACTTTAACATTTTATAGAATTTAATACAAAATTTCTAAGGAATTAAGTATAATTAATATATATTACTTAGATCATAAAAGTATTCAGTTTATTTATAGGAATGACTGCATCACTGGATAATTCCATTGGAAAATTATTTGAGGCTCTTCACGACAAAAATATGCTCTCTAATACTATTCTTGTCTTTGCTTCTGACAACGGAGGTGAAACAGATCCAAGTTTAAATGGCTATGGTTCTAATTATCCATTACGGGGAAAGAAATTCACCCTATGGGAAGGTGGAATCAGAGTCCCGGCCTTCATCTGGAGTCCTCTTTTGAAACTTCGAAAGCCTCGAGTTTCAATGCAACTAATGCATGTGACAGATTGGTTGCCAACGCTTTACAGAGCTGCAGGTAAAAGAAACTTTAAATATTAAGGTTGCTTTGCTTGATGTTAAAAACAAGACTCGAATTCAAAAGATATTTTTAATGGAAAAATTGGTCTAAATTATAAACTCTTATGGCTCTTGTACATACATTTGCATTTACATACCGTGTAAAATTAAAGGGAGCATTTTATAAACGCTTAGATCCTTTTCTATTTAATTTAACATCTGAAACTAAAATACTCTTTAAATGCTGAAATAAAAGGAATGTAGACGAAATAAAATTAAATTTCAAGCAATTATTCAATTTTTAAAAATTTTTTAAGTACCTTTATTTTTGTACTAAAAACTATTAAAAAAACTATTTGACTGGTTAGGGAATGATACTCTTTAACCCCTTCCAGATTAATTTTGTTTCTGGATTATCGATAAAAGAATGCCAATGTTTTTGATGCTTATTTTTAAACATACATATCTTTCTCAGCATTAAAGCACTATTTATATACAAAATTTCTTAAAAATTAATGTTAAAAAAATCTGTTTAAATAAATGAATAATTTACCTGTAAAGCTGGCTTTTTGTATGCAGAAATCGTTAGGTTTTGGAATTTATTCTCACTAAATATAAAGCTTAGAATACCGGCTTTTATCATTATTTTTAAATTTTACTTACATCTTTTGCATTTATATAAAGGATTATGAAATTATTAACCAAAATTTGATCGTGTGTGATAAATTCGAAAACATGGTACAATTACATAACCCAACACCGCAATCTTATACCGTAGAATCTTGTTTCTCTTCTTTTCTTTCTGTTTGTTTGTGAGCAGCAATTGTCGTGTTGGATTAGTTTTCTTTTCTGTTGGGGAATGTAGTCAACAAAGTTTCTTTCCGAATAGCATGAAGGGGAGTGTTCTGCCTCGTTTTGCAAAAAAATTCCACCGAGTAGTATTTTTTAGTTAATTCGAAATCATGTTGTTGTTGTTGTCGTGTCCTTCCCGCGGGGAAGGAAAGAAAGTTGCCTTTGCCTGTGAGACACAGGTTGGACTCCTTAACGATAGATGGCGACACCACCTATCTCCACCTCCACAATTTTGGCATGGAACTGAAGGGGAGGGAAATATTCTCCAGCCCCCTGCACTCGTGGTTTCTGCTGCGACCGGCCAAAAGACTTTCGGACCCACTGATTTAACGAGCATGTACTCCGTCTATACTCGGTTGTATTTAGTGACATCGGGCATCGAACCCAGACCCTCCGGTCTGGAGTCCGATGCCCTAACCACTAGGCTACCCACGGCCTCGAAATCATAAGAAATACATGTGAAATAATTTGGGAAAGACACCAATTGCACAGTATAAATTTTCACTGTGCCCGAATTATACTCGGGATGAGCAAGAATGGTACGTTTCACCTGCCCTAGCTTAGCTCGGAAAAAGTGGGGAAGGGAGTAAGGCACGACGAGGGCAATCGGTAATTTTGCCCTCGTAATTTTGGGCGACAATAAAGTGACATCAATGGTTCTTTTCTGGCAACTCTGTGGGATTTTAATGTCCAGCAAAAAAAAAAAAAAAATACATTAGCCATAAATTTATTCAACACATATGCTAATAATTTAAAATGTTATACGAAATAAGTTACAGAGAGGATTAAAAAGAATTTATAAAGGCATTCATTATAACTATTTAAAAAGAGAGTGAAACAGAAAATTTAAAAGACTTGATTGTGCAAAGTTTATCAGATCGAAGGGACAGGACTTAGCTAATTCAGATGCGGCTAAACGGTTGATTTAGGTAAACGGAATGGAAAATAAGACCTGGGTTAGCTCCAGTATGGAATGCTTCATGCTCAGAATGATTAAAAAAAGACTAAACTATACTAACTAGTTTGACTAAAAAGGTATTTTAAAAAATTGCGTGTGTAAAGTAATAAAATTAAACAACCGAGAAGGAAGAAAAAAGCGAGTAAGGAAGACTTTTAATACATTGAATGGCCACAGTAATTTCTTTTTTGTGATTCCTCTGTAAAAAAGACCAATATTTATAAATGCAAATTGTACCAATCCCACGAAATTCATATTTAATCTATTGTAATAATAATTTCATGGCAGCTGCACAAACATGGGAAGTAAGCAAAGTAGGAAATAATTTACAGTTGATGTCGTAGGTCTCAACGCAAAAAAAAAAATTCCGAGTAATCTTCTAGTAAGCCGTTAACGCGTTAAGGGTGAAGAACTGGGAAAGGCCTAATTAAGTTCATTTACCAAGAGCAAAAAGTGAAAAAAAAGACTTTTGAGGTAATAATTGTATTCAGCTGACTGCAATTGTGGGCAAAAGAAAATGTTAGTCCATTTTGAGTTGTAAAGAGCATTTTGTTGTCCTGTAGACTTAATTAAATTAGGGTCTTTGTTTATGTGAAGATTATTTGAGCCTGAATACGGGGTTTGAATAATATTCTATCGAAGTAAAAACTTTTTGAGATTTTCTAATTATGTATTGGTTTGTCCAGAGAGCTCGAGCCAATTTTCAGTAGGTGGCATAACGACAAAGTCTTTATAAATACACCAGAATGATAGAAAAACAAGTAATATAAAAAAATTAAATCAATTCCTACTTAAGTCAACAAAGAAAATTTTATTTTAATTACTTTTTATTAAATAGTTACAATTAATACAAATATGTATATACATATGACAGAATCACAATATTAAGTGGCAAAATAAAAAGTGATTTTCATTGCAATTTTCCATTTTCCTTTCTATATATGGTGTTGGACTACTTTTTATGCTTGTTACTATTTATTCATTAATTAAATTTAATTATTCTAAAAAATAGTATAGTAAAGATAAATCGCATTCTCAGAAATTAGGCCATCCCAGGTGGGATTTGAGTCCACACAACCTTTGGATTAGAAGTCCGACGCACTATCCATTGCGCTACAGGGATAAAACGTACGATTTTCTTCTCTGCATATGCTGCTGGGACTATTATTTTTGTTTACTATTATTTATTCATTTTTGAATTTTATTAATGAATTAATATTTGAAAAAATTCTATTAACACCAAATGATCCACTACAAGTTTAAATAAATGTATTCGAACTTGAATGGATAAACAGAAAATATTTTATTAACGAATTAAAAAATTTGAACAAGATATATATCTGTCGTGTTTCTAATCAGCTCCAAGCCTTTTCATAAAAAATGGTTTTTATTCAACGTGCAATCTCTGCGCCTGCTCTGAGAGAAAACGGACACGCAAGTGAAGTATAAGTGGCTTACACTTTATATCTAGATGTTCTAAGTACCATTCTTTTTGAAGATATATATTTGAAAGTTAAGCATGACGTATGAGGGGATTAAAAGTGTTCTGTTTGGGGTCCTCTGTTCCGCGAAATAAGGGGGTGCTTAATTTAAGACTTGAAGATATAAAAATAAAAGTTAAATGTTGTGTAGAGAATTTAATTGTGAGAGAATTGTGTAGGGAATATATATATATATATTAGATCTAAAATTAAATCCCTAGACCCCATTTAACTTTTATTTTCCGTTACATCTTCAAGTATTAAATTTACTATCCAGTTCGGGAATGAAGAACACATGGCCCTAAACGGAACTTTTATCTGCGACCATTAATTTTTATTACCTCGTATGTCCTGCTTAACTTTCAAATATACCTCTTTAATAAGAAGTGTACTTGAAAAACATCTGGCCTATAAGTGGTTACAGATTCTAAAACTTGGTGTCCGTTTCTCTCTTAGCAAGCAGATCTCAAAATGTTTTCGTTGAATAAAAATCATTTATTCCAAATGTCTTGATGTTACTCGGAAACATGACATATATAGGGAAAGAGTGAACTAATAGTAGGAATTGAAAAAATAACATGAGTTTGTATTCGAAAAATGATAATTTTGTAAGAATCGAACTAAATGGAAATTTGAGGACGCGGTGTCTGCCGAAAATAGTTAAAGGGAGCTGAATAACAGCGAGGTCTGAACCGAGCTCTAAAAAATTTTACTAAGATGATCACGTTAACACAGTGCTTCTCAAGCTTTCAATATTGGTGACCCAATTTTCAATCATAGTTTTCATCGCCCTCCCCCCTTACAATAATGATGTATTGAATGCAATAAAAATGTACTTTGACGCTAAAGCTACAATCGACTTCAATTTTAAACTATACAGATTATCAAGATAATTATTAAATCCTGTATATGACAATTCAATGAAAGGCACTATTGATTATTAAACTTGTTTTTAATTTACTATTGATAAATTAATCAAAAAATCCTTTTATAGTACTGATACATTTATAAATATATTATATCAGTGTAAAAATGTGTACTTAATTTTTATTATGTCAGAATGTATTTTGTTTTACTTCGTTTTAGTAAATTAATACTTATTTTAATTTTTTTAATTTCGTTTTTTAAATATCTTAGCCCTTCTTCACATAGGGATATTCCATCCCGTAGGGGAGGGGCACCCCCCCAGTTTAAGAAATGTTGCGTTAACCAATAGAAGACAATACTTTAATTCTCCAGCTTTCATTTCAATTCATGATATATTTCTACATCTTCTATTTTCTATTATTCCATGATGAATGTAATCAGTTTTCAAAATTAAACTTTCCATTAGGAAATCACCATACTTACAACATATTCCAATTTTCTGCAAAATAATACAATTGATTTAAAATAGCTATTTACTGAATAAGTTTTCAGTGTTTTTTCTTCATTATCTAAAGATTTTAAAGTGTTCTATTTTTGAAAATTCATAGGAGGCGACCCCAGAAACTTAGGAGCTATCGATGGGGAGAGCGTATGGGAGGCTCTAGTAACTAATTCACCTTCTCCACGAACCCTCATACTCCACAACATCGATCCCATTGATAACGTTTCATCTCTCAGAAAAGGTGATTTGAAATTAATAACAGGCAACTTGACAACGGGCTTGGAAACCTGGAGTGGTAAAGCGGTCCTGGAAGATATGGACAAACCTCGATCTATGGATGAATGGGTTTTCAAAAATGGCAGTATAGTCCTAGACCTTTTAAGAAAAATGGGGTTGTATTTGCCACAAACAGCAGATACGTGGAGAAAGGGTTCCGAGGTTAAGTGCGATGGTGTTCCCGAAACAGCCAATGAGTGCAATCCTTTGGAAGCTCCTTGTCTTTATAACATAACAGCTGATCCATGCGAAATGAATAATATAGCTGATCGACACCCAGAAGTAAGTCATTGCTTTAAAGATTTGATATCCAACTTAAAGTTTTGCAAAATTAACATAACATGATTATCATTATATTTTTATCATGACACAAATGAAAGCTCAAGCATTCTAAAACATACAATGATGTACTTTTAAACTACTTGGAATATACTAGTCAAGAAAATGCATCATGCAAAGATCATAAAAAACGCAAGCGAATTTGTAAATTCAATTAGCGCGAGTCCCTTATTTGAGATACGCAAAACGAGATAAAATTTTTAAATATTCTGTTTGCTTGAAGTATCGTGTATCGGATAATATTTTATCTTACATTATACTTAAATTTTTATTAGCTGAATTCCTATTGTAATTATTCCCAAATAATCTGAACAAATCCATTCAGTGGTTTTCTTTCTAAAAAGTCATTTCGCTTATCAAAAATATCACTTTGTTTTTTAAAAATTTCTGTTTGCATCTAATAAATATATTTCATGAAAAAAAATCAAATGATGTTTCTCTAAAATCTGAACAAAAAGAGCAGGATTCAGTGCTTTGAATATATTTAGGCAAAATAAAATGTTTTTTAGTCGTCTCTCTCTTGTATCCTCCTTGTATCCTTGCTGTCCTCCTTAAGACTAGTTTTGCATATAATATTGAGGACTCAAACTTGGAATACGTTTTTAGATGGAAAATTAATTGCCTCATCAATAATATTGTTACGAATTTTGTATAAAATAATGTAAATAAATTGTATTTGGATGTGCAATGCCTAAATATTAATCTATGCTATATTTATTTCATGTTAAAATTGTAATATTTACAAGCAACGCTGTCCCTTACGTTAAAATGGCGATTCAATGGGAACTTGACGAAATATTGGCGATAGAGCCAAGTTGGCATCATTTTTGTGGACCAATTTGGTGACATTGGTGGCCATGTTGGCGAGTTCGGGACCCTCTGGATTCTTCTAGAAGTTAGTAGAGAAATCCACTAATTTCACTATCCATGACGCGAACGCATCTTTCTGGAAGTTTCGGCCACGGCAAAAAAAAGAGCGATACTCGCCGCAACAGTCAGTCTGGTTTTGACTAGTGATTAGTAAACTTGTCTTGACAGTGATTAGCTCGGCTGTGCTTGTGAATAAGCTTATATATACGTGTATTTTGGATACTGATAATTGTGTCTAAGTGCTGTTGAAGGTGTGAAATCCTTCTGAAATATATTCTGCGAATTTTGCTGTTGAATCCTGTGTTTCAAGGAATGATTTTCGACAATAAATTATCATCGCTCTTAAAGAACTGTCTTGTTATCTACGACTGATTTTGCATAAAATCCTCGAACCCCGATCTATGTAACAATATAATATTCTGACTTCGTTCTCCAATGTAACAAGCTGATTTTATTGTCATACTCATTTCACCGTGAATCAATATTTTCTATTATAAAATGCATTTCATATTTTGACTCCTTCATAATTATGTTAAATAAGTGTTTTCATTTAGCGTGTTGAGGGCAATACCCCTTTTTAAGGCAAGTTTTTAAATTTCAAACATGCAGTATTGTCATATCCATTAATGTGGTCGATATGTGGAAAATGAAACGCATTTCTGTATGAAAATATGCTCAAAATGGATATCTGGCTCTTTGTATCAACAAACAATTTTCAAGTTAAATAAGCAAAATTAAAAATAAACTATAATCCTTACTTAATAGGAAATAAAAATTACAGCGAAGTTGACGATCATGTTTATGAAAGAAAAAATATTCCTTAGAATTATTCATCTGCACAGCTTTATTTTATCACTAATAACACAACTACATCTTCTGTCGCCCATCCGGTATAGTGGTTAGCGACGCTGACTGCTGTGCCGTAGGGCCTGGGTTCTAATCCCGGAGAAGGCATGGATGTTTGTAAATGTATAGTGCCATCGCGGCATGGGGATACTCTAAATAGCCGTCAAGCAACAAGTCCTCTTGTGAGGTTGGGGGAAGAGAGGTGGGAGGCCCCTGATCACTCCCAGGGTGTTCTCTCTCAAAATTGGGTTGGAACCGAGCCAAATCGTACTGTCACCTGCATGGTGCTCAAAGCTACGGCTAACGACAGGCGTGCAATCTAGCCGGATGCCATGATGAATTTCGTGGGCCTCGATCTGACAACGTCAGACAGGTGGCATCAGTAACAACAACAACTATATCTTCTAAGTAAATTATAAATAAATATTAATGAAATAATTAATTATTATTGAATGTTCAAGTAAAATGGAATATTAACAACCACAATATAAACTCAAAAATACTTTTCTTGTATAAAATTTGTTTTTAATAATAGAGTGTAGCAATTAAGAAGAAATAAACAAAGCTCCTAAAAAGTTAAATAAAAAAATATTTGATTCAAAAAATTTAATCAAGTTTTTAAGGAATAAAACTGTTTTTTGTTGGCTTTACACTCACAATATACTTAATAAAAAAATTTTAGTACTTGCGTATTGTACCATTCGACCAATTTCGTGAAATTCAAAGACGTTGCCAAATGCCGCGATATACATCCAATAGTGAAAACTATTCCCGATCACGATCGAACAGTCATAATAACGATGACAGCCTTCGGCAACATTATTTAAACTGGCGATGTCTTTTCATTTGGTGAAATAGGTTAATGGTATAATATGTAAATATTAGGATTTTCTCAGCTTTCCCTTGAAATTTCATCTTTAAAAAAATTACACCACAGATATTAACACAAAATGTTTAATTATTTATTTTTTAAATGGTTCCAATTTTTTAAATAATTTAAGTTTTTTGGTAGCATTAATTTACGTGTTTAAAAAAAATCTATTGATACATTCAATTAAGCATTACTTCGCGGGAGACTATGTGACAAAAATTTCTTAAGCCAAATTCTAAAGGAATGTTAACATATCAATGTTAACCCTGCTTAGGTACACAATAAAAAAACTAAGCTGAGTTACACTATTGCTGGTGTACTCGTAGTATATTCATATATAACTTATTACATATAAGAAATATAGCTCCAACTTTTTTTTTTGCAGGAAGTGGAATCTATGTTGAATATCATTAAAGCTTACGAGAGTCAAGCTGTAGAGCCACAATTTCAATATCCAGATCCTCACGGGGATCCTATGTGCCACGGATTCGCTTATGTACCCTGGCAAGATCCAGAGTACGCCACTAATTGCCCATTCTTCAAGAAACAGCCGTCTTAAATTTATTTTGAAAGCCCATGAAATTGTAAAGAAGTGATGCAGAGTTGCACACACATGCAATACCTAAGTGTTGAAAGGCTCTGTGTGAAGATCTCCTACGTTGGTGATTGGTTCAAGTACTTGCAAAAAGAGTTATAAATAATACGCTAAGAAACCTTGTGTGTGAATAACAATTATTTCCTAATTCTCCTTTCTATCAAGACAATAATACCATCTATCGTCAATTTAGTCTCATTCTATCAAACAGTGTGATTAGAAAATATCATTTTAAAAAAATGAAATGATAGAGGAATATAAAATGTCATGAATGAAGCTCAACTCGCGAATAAACATCAATACCAATGAGCGAATGATATTAAATATTTATTTCTATAACTTGACTATGTTGTTTTCATAATTAAAAAGTATACATATAGTGAAATATGTTTAGCTGTACAGGTGTATCGAAAGTTTTGTACAATCTATTTCATACAAAATGTAGCAATTCAATATTGGGGCTGGTCTAAAAATATGCTTTATTCAATATCTATATACCTCTATATATGTATTTTCCGTAGATTCCGTATGTATAGATTCCGCAGACCATATTTATTTTTCGTAAAGTGCTGCACGCCATATAGTGTCATCCTCAAAAATTCTGTTGTGTTTCGTCGACTTTTAAGCCTTTGTCACTTTTCGAGACAGGTAGAAGTCGCAACGAGCAAGATCGGGTGAATAATGTAGATGTTCGAGCACTGTAATTCTCTTCTCCGCTACGAACTGCTTCACAGATATTGAATGCATTGTATCTCCTTTTGTTTCTGGGTGAAATTTTATTGGTACCATTTCTGTGCAAAACTTTTTTCATGTGCAAAACCCATGCAGAAATTGAATTATTGTCTCTGGCAATTTCCATCAAGCCTGTCATCATCAGAATACCCAAACTTGGTTTTTCAGCGCAATCTCATTAATTTTCAGAATGGTACTATCAATTCTTGATATCACATACTCAAATGCTCGTTGATCTTTTGGCATCTCTCGTTTTATTAATTTTCAGAATGATTTTATCAATTATTTGTGTCACAGATCAGCTAGAGACCTCATCATTTTATCATCCTCCTAACCATCCAAAAATCATACCAAAAATTATACCAAAAAAAAGTTATTTTTGTATATTGCCAAACCAAATAATGTAAGTAATGAGTTTATTACCCTTATCGATGCTAAAGCATAATAGCAATACGTAAACTCACCTCCCATCCAGTTAAGAAGTACTTCATCCCAAAACTTAATTGTAACCGCGTAATTCCGATTAAAGTGCAGAAGAGAGGGTGAGGTCAATATTTTTGGTGACCGGAATCGGTCGCCAAGCAACATAATTTAGGAATAAGTGTTCCGAGAACTTACAAAATTGAAATTTTGCAATAAAAATAAAGAAATATTAATGTGAAATTAAAACAAAATATTTATAAAACTACCAATAATGAATAAAAATGAAAAAAATTAAGTGAAAAGAAATTGTAAATTAGAATGTTAAAGAAAAAGGTTTACGTGCGCTCAGGAAAATTCTTCCAAAAGGAAGAATTCCACACACACTTCCATACATACCTCTCTGCAAAAACTCATCCAATCCGTGACTGTTGTTTTCTACGAAACATTGTTCGAAAGAAATGAAGTCACTGTTCAACTTTCGAACCCACATATTCGTCAACATCAGAATCTCTCTCACACACACACAAGCATGCTCAGCTTACTTTCTTCGAACCAGCTATTATTTTTTACAGATCTTTTTATATGATGTGCATTCGCTTCTTTCTTTAGGCATTCCTAAATATATCCATCACTCGAATCCTTTTTAATCAAACGCATAGTGTTCTTTCAAACCAAACATTCAGCATTTTCAGCAATCATTCCTTTTTCTATTACAGACAATTTTCCCTTTAGTTCAAAATCATATGAAAAAAAACCACACAAATCATACCTTTCAGACATACTCGTCGAAGGTATGATAAGTCGAAGAAACAAAGGAAAAACAGGAAAATCAAATAGTTAAAAATTGCATTGTCAAATTCAAAAAATCCTTCACGGACAAAATTTAAATGCAAAATGGAAATTAAAAAAATAAAGGATGGAATTGTTAGTTTGAAAGTCGTCTGCCTTTTTAAAAACATCCACAATTTTTTTTAAATAACCTATAGCAATTAATTAGAAAGAACACGTGATCTTATCTGCATAATACCACATATCAAAAATCAAGGGTTACCAAATTGTGTAATCTGCCAGAATGAATACGTTATCTCACCATAATATCTAGAAAAAAATCACCAAATCCACCCCCCCCCTCCTTTTGTTACGGATTGCAATACCGATACCGGTATACCGGGAACCGAATACCGGTATTTTAAGCCATTTGTACAATTTCGTATTACCGGTATTCACAAGCTTAAATACCGGTTTTTCGGTATTTACTAGAAATTTTTAAAATTGTTTGCACTGTATGTTCAAGGATCGCCAACCTAGCAAAATAGTATTCGTTTTGTTTTTATTCTATTACAGCACATGCGCAGGATTCGTAGTATGATATTCGTATCTGTGAAAACAATGTTGTAGTTGTGAAGAATGTGCGTAATATTTCGAAATTTTTTTTTAATTAGGGAGTTTGTTATTCACATTGCATTTACATATGATCATGATTTTATAAATAAAAAGGAAAAAGAAGAAAAGAGACTAACCAATTCAAATTTAATCAAGTTTACTATAAATTTTAAAAAACTTTGTACCCAGAAACCTTTTTCACATTTAGAGGAATTTGGTACAGCTATCGAAGATGACTACGACACTAATGTCGATAGTGAAAAGGAATTGTCTCTTGAACCAAAATTAGAATTAGTGATAATTGAAAAAATTTCAACAAATCAAAATACAATACAGAAATCAGCTATATCTAAAACCATCCAACGAGAAATCGATTTATTTGAAGAGGAGAGATTTTAAGGTAAATACTTGGAAAAAGTACATCGCGTATTGCTAACAGTACCACCAACTAGCGTAGATGCCGAAGATCGTTTTTGACAGCTGGAATTTTTTGCACATAACTATGTTCCAAGCTTAGTAGCAGTATAATTAATTCGTTATGTTTTCTAAGAACACATTTCAAAAATTTGTAATAGTACCACAGAGACTGAATAGTGATATTTACACTTTTTTGCGATTTAAATAAATAAGATGTTCCATTACTTTTTTGTGATTCTTAATATACTGTAATAATTGAAAAATTACAAAATAATTTTTTATTATATATACACTTTCTAATAAAACTATCAAATAAAACAAAGTAACACCTGTATTTTCTTTCTTTCCCTAAAACTTCTACAATCAGTATTAAAACCAGTATACCGGTATTAAGATATAAAAAATATCGGATACCGGTATTGAACTTTTGGTCCAATATTGCAATCCCTACCTCCTGTTCTACACTTAAGACCGTAATTCCAGCTACCATATCTAGGCTACGTACAAGACACTTTAAAGGGATGAAATATCCTCCGATACGAAAGAAGTTACAATACTTGTGTGTCCTCACATTCCTGACATTTAACTTTCTCATAATCATATTTTTAATTTTCTTTCTGCATGGCTTAACGCTACAACATAACCTTAACTCTACGAACCATCAACTGCTTTATCCGTCGAAGGTCTTCGACATAGTAAGACATTCCATTTGAATTATCTGCCCTTTTGGGGCAAGACAACAACCACAACGAATTTATTAAATTTTGATAAATATATTACAAACC